>WURS02013339.1:0-12270 GCA_011762765.2 Rhinocypha anisoptera | reverse complement strand
GAGGGGAGTTTTTGTCGACGCGCCCCTATATAAATCCCTTCACCTCCCTCATCTCCCAACCTCTGCTCTCTACGCTCCACAATCTCCTCAGCGCCCTTTGTCCCAGAGGCACGCTATGATTTATTCCCCTCCCCCCAATCTCGTCGTATTATTGACAGGCAATAATTTTATTCCACGTACAAACTGGTGGGGGGGGGATTTGACAAACGTGGTTCCCGGGATTTTCAGGGAGCATTTTTCCAAAGCTGGCTTCATCACGGGACACCTCCCGACATGACGACAATGATCCCCGTGTCTCTGTCTTCTTCGCATCACTCCGAATCCGTCCGCGGGCGAGGTGGAGGGAAGAGGAGGGTGGATTTCGTAGGAGCATTACGAAAGTAGGCTATTGTGCTTATCACACCTCAGTATCCCCAAATGTGCCTTACAAGGCCGTTTCTTCCTTTCAGAGTCATCGAATTGGTTCCCTCATCCAGTTCGTCGTAGGGTCGTCTCGTAAGCTATTCTAAATGAACTAAGGGGACATTGAAAACTTAAATGACCTTTCGCTTTCGTGCTACGCGCTCAACCAGAGATATTAAAAGGTTTCATTTTAATCTTTATTAATTAGAAAAATCTTTAAATTGAGACCTTCGGAGGGGAGGGCTCACACCTCTGTTACATTTTCTGAAATCACCCAATAGTGAGAAATATCGAAAATACTACACGAACAATGTACTTTAAAGTTTGAGTAAATACTCCCGTCTTAGACATGACGGAAGTAAGGATTTTTTCGAGGGAACTAACTTCTTTCCCTTTGATGATGAGATTGTGCGAGTCGCGTTCAGGTCAGACGCGCTTACGAGGTTTCCGATTCGAAATCTGTGGCACAATTTTAGTAATTGGACCCATGTAGTGGCAAATTCGGTCATATTAGTGTCACAGAGCAAGGAGACGCAGCCGCAGGGGGCCAAAGGCATCGGAATCGGTCGCCAAATTACCCGAATCAACATCAAGCAGCTAATTCCACGAGAAAAATATTTACGCAATCCCTGCAATACATATTTTGAAGTTAAAGAGTTGAAATACCTTAAACAAAACAGAAAATTTGTATTATTGACAGGTGACATTAATTTACCTGAAAATCATGATTCTTTATTGAGTTTTTCCAGTCTGTGACAGAGATACAGTCATTCATTTCACTCATTAGTTCCCTCGCCCCCTAAATCTCAATACCTTAAAAAAATATCCTAAATTCGCAGGGGTTGGAACTACGACAGATTCGTTCACCCTTAACTATTACAAGAGTCATTTTATTCCTGCTTACACATTGTAAAATGTTTTCTCATTGAATATGCAATTGAATAAAGGCCTCATTTTACCATGATATGGTGTAGTATTATCCTATAGAATGCAAAATTTTTATATCAGTACAGGCCACTTAAGATTTCGATTGAAAATTCGAGCATTTAATTTGACTTTGACTGGTTTCAGGCTTAGGTTTAAAAATTTTGACATAAATGCACAATATTTCTACTGCAATGTATCCCCTTTGAGAATCCTTTGCGTCAGCATAGTGTAAGGTGTCGCATTTTCTACATTCTTCTTTGGTTTGTAGCCGATCGAATTTAATCCTATATTCATATGACGATATTATTACGGAAAAGTGTAAAAACTAAATTCATTTGAAGCGCACACAACAACATTGAATAACATTTCCCATCAAATTTTATTTAGCCAACAGTGATGATGAATCACGAATGTCAGTACACTGTCGCCTTTACAGCCGTAGTTAGGCAACGCAACCAACCACCTCAAAGGGTTGTAATTGTAATCAATGTAAACTATTTACTATGGTACGAGGGAGGAGTACCACACGACCTATAGAAAAAAACCATTTTAGGGAACGGTACAAACAATCAACTCTGTAGTTTATAAATAGCAGAAATATTTATTGCCATCAAACATCATTTTAAGGGTTCTAAATCACTGATATGCCCAATAAAAATATAATAAATATGATTCCACAAAGTAGTATTTTTTCTGCCCGAGTGACAGACGAAAAACAGCATCGAATGGCTTATTATCGTTATTAGGTAAACCAGAATGACGAGGGTAATACGACTGGATAGCGGACCATGAAGATTAGTGGTCAAGCTAGTCGGAGAGAGAGAGGGCCACATTTTAATAATAAAGAACAAAATTATTCTTTCATCCTTAATACAAAAAAGTCACGGCCGATAAGCTGAAATCTTTTGTGAATTAAAGATGAAAGAATGTCAAATTTCATAATTGCGGACACGGCAATGATGCAATTTAAAAAGGGAATTTCATAATTGAAAAAGTCGCAAATATTTTAATTATAAAATTGTTAGAATTGAATAATTTGAAAATGTGTAGAATGCCCAATTGCGTACCTTTTTTCAATAATTTTGTCAATTGCGTACCTTTTTTTCCCGAGTAACCCTGTTATTAGAGGCATAAAAAATTTGCTTTAATGCTTCAGAAACTGTGTGCATTGGCGGGGAAGCATGTTGAGTGATCCCCTCTGATCCAAGACAGAACTTTGACCGAGAGAGAAAGGAGACTTTTACGGAGGATTTGGGGTACAGGACGTAGGATATGGAGTGGAAAAGAGGCTAATTAGAAAGAGGAGAAGATTATATCTCATTCGAAAGAAGAGGATTAACAGGACTCAGTACGATCTCTCATCGATCCTGACCTCCACGTTGCCCCCGCGGCATAGGGGAAGTGACAGATGCCGAGGAGGAGATAAGAAAAACGGAAAGTTTAGGAGATAAGGATGGAAAAATGAACTCGAAGTCGTGATGACCAGCTTTCTCTTTTGCTTTGCATGGTTACGAATTCGGACGTAAGTTGAAAATATTGATCGTCATTAATGAAATGAATACAATCGTCACAGAGGCGGAGTATCAAGGCAAAGTTTTTTATTCAAGTTTTATTTTAATTTGACCCAGCCATTACATCTAATTAGGCCGTGCTAGCGATCAAAGAACTTTAAACATCCGGAATTATTATCGTTACAAAATTTCGTACAGCTTTTAGGAGACAGGAGACATAATCTTTAGGCTTTTACCGGGTGGTGAGACGCAGACTGGATAATCATAAAGTTCTGAGTTCGAAACCATTCCAATCAATTCTTCCTCTGACGTGGAGGCTCTTTCGAGTAGAGGATGAAACTTTTCTACGGGCACCATGGTGACTGGGGCTGGGGCACTTTGAATACCCTGTTGCAAACCGGAAAGCACGCGAGAAAAATGTGTGTGGACATTGGCAATGGAAAAAGAGGCGGTGAATAAATGTGTGCGAGGAGCAGGATATTCCTGTTGTTCTCTCAATATTTGCGATATAGTCATGAATTATGAGAGAGAAATCTGAATTTCACCGAGTCTCAGTTTCGGGTAAACCACTTATCTTCCTTAAATGGTACTTAATGACCCACAGAAAGCGTGTTTACTTATTGAAAATTACCTTGTCGCAATCAACCTTTTCCATCCAATTTGAACCTTCGTGCAGGCTTTCAGTGACTGACTAACTCCTCCAGTCCCTCTAGAGTAGTTTTACCGCAGTAAAGGACGACTTTGACCGAAACATTTTGAAAATCAGATTCAGTAATTTCACAAGCGCAACAAAACTATTATACAAGATGCATCGTCTTAAATCAAGAGATGTGGCACGTTTAATTCACTTTCACACGTCTGCTAAGTCGTCGTGTTACAGACGTGTTACGTGATGAAGTTGACGCCCAAGTAGTGAGGTAATTGATGTAACGACAGTACTAAAAAGTGATATCAGTTTTTTGTAGATCTTTAGTTTTGATTTTATTTTTCCATAACTGTTTTGGATCTAGTTTAAATAATTACTTTGTAAGAAGAACCTTAAGAATCGAAAAGGGGGAGAACCATTGCGCCTAAACCAGAAAAACGAAGAGGAGCTTTTATGTGACACGAAGAAGTCTGTCGTACGCGAAAATCCATTTGGTTTACTCAGATCTTTTGGAAAATTTCCCTCCGAGTCTACATACAAACGCTTCCGGCCTCACTTGGTCCGACATACGGTTATTTACTTTCCTTTCCTTCTCGTTTAATATCTCTATTACAATCGTTAATTGACCCGTCGATATTTAGTTACTAAATCAACTATTTATCGTGTTTTCCTCCTTATTTGAGGTATATCTTTCCCAACCGTAAAGGAGTTTATAATTAATTTTTTGCAAAATTTAACGTCAACTAATTTTCACTTAATGTTCACCGAGCCTGCATAAACACGCATGATACGCACGTATACCAATCAGCTAAGAACGTTTTTATACTTAATGAAAGGGATTATCAAAGATTCCGCGAGTGTAAACACGAAACCCACATCAAACGCCATAAGAGGTATTGATTTTGGAACGGGCAATGTAATTAAAAGCAATAAATTTTAAGTAAAAGTGCGGTATCCTTTGGAAATTAAAAGACTTTACTTGTTACGTAGTAATTCTCTAATTACAGTGTGTGTTGCCCGTGGAATAGATTTCCTATAACGGGAAATAATTAAAATATACGGGTCACCACGCGTTTGTTCAATGCAACAGCTAAACACTCATAATTGGAAGGGATCGATAATATTTATTGGAAGAAAAGTCACAAAGACAGTTTCACCTCACATCACAGATCATGCTCAAATTATGGTCGGGGAAGATTTACATCAGCCTGGTTTTAATTTGGATACCGAGAGGACGATTTAAAGGATAATTAATATTGGCACCTCTGAACTCTCCCAGGGTTCCAACGAGTTCCTTACCGTAAGTCAATATTTCCTCTGTATTAAATCTCTTTGGAATTACATAGAAAGAGTACAGACGATCAGTCAGTTTTTAAAAGAAGTTGCAAAATGATCATTTTATTTCCTAAACCTTAGAAACCACGTAATGAGGTTAATGTTAAACCATAATTCTCCAATATGCTCCAATACATACAAAGGAAAAAATAGTATTTCCTTATACTTTTAAAATGATGGGATCGTGATCCCGAAAATATATTCATCAATATTTTTTTCCTCTACATATAAAATTTAGAAGAATTAGCTTTGCTATTTCCACCAAAAGATTTATTTGGTCCGACCATGGTTTCGTTATATAGTAACATTATTAAGGTAATCATGGTCGTTGATTATCAAGATCACCTTGATAATGTTACTATGTCACGTAACCATGGTCGGACCAAATAAATCTTTATGTGGAAATAGGTAAGTTAATTCTTCTAAATTCCCTACGATGAATGACTTCCACAAAGTTACGTCCGCAACTGTATCCTTTCTCTACGTTCACTAATGTGAAAAATTTCCCTTAAAATAGTTTCAATAAACTACTTTATTTGATCCTTATATCTATTTACAAGAAGATCGAGAAGTTTAGTACTGAAGTGATACATATAAATATATTTCTCAAAGAAGGTCAACTCATGTGGCTTCCGCACAAGAATTTTCTCAATGATCCCAATTATGATACCACTTGAAAAATATTCATAACACTCATTGGTGATTCAGATAGGGATAGATGACTTCACCACACAACTTCGAGCCGTTTAGCGTTGCGCGTGTAATATGCAACCATTCGTTAGAGATACTTGAGAAAGATTGTTTCAGAAACTAAGTGGGCAATGGGCAATGAAAGTTTTGTCAAGTTATTTCTGTAGCAGTGACCCGAAGGGGTGAACACAGAGATGGAATGAAAAGGGTCATAATATAATGCTCACATTTATGGCAGCTTTTACCATTCGATAAACGAACGCATGAAATTCGACGTGATATTTGATTTTCTAATTCCCGTTCGGAGAATAGCGAAGTTAAGTGCTTCTTCGGGTACACTCGACAAAACATTTGTCTATACTAGGCTCTTTTTTGCAAGCTAACTTTTATTCATGATTAACATCTTATCTTATAGTATACAAGAATGTAGTACTAATTCGTTCTACGGCCGCTATGTGTTTTAAAGAAAATTTATGATACTAGCGGAAGATCAATGTAGGCACAAGGTTTCGGTAACTGCTGTGAAATGAAATTCAATGTGATTAACCAATGTGATTGATAACATGTCATGCTAGGGGCGTAGTTCCATTCCATGTGCCTCTTGTGGTTTCCCATTAAAATATGGTACCCGTAAAATTCGGCTTGGGTTCTGGCTGAAGTAGTCAAGAGACTTCACCCGGACTTGAACTCAGATCCCCGTTCAATAGCCAATAGCATAACTGGGCTAGCACGACCTCGAATGTAAAAATGCGGTACAAAAACACTATTTATATCAATGTGATTACTCTTATATCAGGTTTCCAAGTTGAATACAATTATTATTCGCCGCTGGATATTTTGCCAATGCCTAATGGAATTAGTCATATTAGTTAAATTTTTCTTAGTTTTCTAGTTTCTCTTTGCCACAGCTCTTGACAATTCTCAGCTCTTCTGGGAAGAAGAAAGAAATCAAAATTAACCAGAATTAATAAAAATTTTCCGTCATCTCGGGCGTCTAATATGTACAGAGTTTACTTAGAGCGCAAGAACCTTTTAGGGAAAATGGGGACGAATTCAATTTCGCGATTTAATTAATTCGATTATATCGCACCATCTCGGAAGGGCACGTATCCTCCCCTTTCCCCTAGCCAACCCAATTTCTCCTTGCCCCAGCCGTACCCCCACGTTTCTCTCTCAAAGGCGTTCCCTTCCCTGCGTATGGCCCCTTTTGAATCCCTTCCGTCTGCAGTTCTAGTAAACGTTGCAGGTATGTGCTTCGCGCACTCGATGCCACTGCAAACTGCAGTGCGATTTGAATCGAAGACCGATTAAAGCGGCGACATGAAGGAATCGAGATGCAGAAAGATAAACATTTTTGGTGATATCTTTCAGCATTGCGGGCTGTACAAGATAATAATAAATCACGAGTCGGGATGGAGTGAACTCCAAAAAAAGAAATCGAAGAGCCAGCCTACTTTGGGAAGAATGACCATCGGTCAAAAATTAAATTGAAACCCCAAAAAAACAAATTTAAAGAAATTTTCATTCTTTAATAGGACAATTGTTGATTGGAACCAACTACCTGGAGAATTGTTTAGAACCTTACCAAAAAAATTGAAGGCCTTCAAACGTCAATACAGAAGTGTAATGAGCTAACATTATTTTATTGTTGTAATTGACACATTCATGTGTAATATGTATTGTAATGTAATGTATTGAACTGTAAGTGTAACATGTATTGTAAAATGCTTGGGTCAACTTGCATTTGTCATAATAATAATAATTGATTGCCCTTAAATTTATCGAGGGATTCCTGAAAATAAAATAGTTAGGCTTAAATTAAATAAATAATATATTTGTAGTAATAATAATATTAATAATTATAGAACAATATTACTGGTAGAGCAGTATAATTACATTGCCACTTAGATACTGCTTTCGCATTATAATGCGTGACTTAAATATGGCATACATATCATATCTTAAATTCGACAAACGATTTTTTTAAGTGAATAAAGTGTAAGTGCGAGGCAGATCAATGCACTTGTGGGAAAGAATGCAAGGAGGTGACTGACTGAATTACCTGTGACAAAGAAATCCACACTAGGAAAATACCCACACGCGGAAGAGGGGGTGTGTGAAACACCTGATTAAAACATGGGAGCCAAAGGGAATGAGTGACAGTAGTCCCCGGAGACGTCCCAAATGCAGTAAATTGAAACTAATTGGACGAACGTGAATGAGTAATTGCTCCATAAAATCATATCAGGGAAAGGAGCAGCGAAGGATTTAAAATATCGATAGGAAAAATGCTTCGAGCGGCGATGGAAATTACTTCTCCAAGGACTTACATTAAATTTCAAATGCCCTCATTTACAATCCTTGTCGAAGACTACTTTCTGTGCCAAGGTGAGAATTTTTCAGGATTTTTTAGTCTCCATTTAGATTACTGAGTTTGTCATGAGGATGCGTTCGATTCTTTTTCGTATCTGGCGTTTAATCAAAAGTCTCAATATTTTTAATGTCAAACGGAAAATAATGAAATGACATTCCCCAGCTTTTATTTAATATGCATTGTAAAAAATTGTATTCTCTTCTTACATCCTTGGCGGATGGGTGCTTTGCTGCAGTGGTTTTTTTTCGTAAAGGATATCGTTCTGCTTTTCCTAAGTTTTTCCGACATAATTGTCCCAACGGTTAACAATATATCATATCATCATATATTACCCATGATGCATGTTAAATAATACTATCATATTTATCCATGATGCATATTAAAACTATATCTTTCCTTATTTACAAATACTGATCGTACTTGTGACAAGGAGTTAGGTGGAAGAAAGGACTAATTTTAATCTCGTCCCAATAAAAGAATTTTAATATTATCATCCGTGGTATTGCGGTACCTGGCAGTGCTTCCCCATTAGTTTGTTCCCCGCCTATCACCAATCGATAAAGCAAAACTTTGTAATATGGAGAAAATTAACACGGCTCAATGATACACTTCGGCGTAATTCTCCGAATAATATTGGAATGTTTGGAGTGATCTTGAGGGGCTATGAAGGAATTGTTTTTTGTAGGAACTCTATGCATCGCTGTATGTTTTCTTCTTAAAATCATGTAAATAATTCTTTTCTATATACTGTCTTCCTTGCGATTCATGTGATTTTTTTGTAATTTTTGTAAGTAGTGTTTTTATTTCAAGTATTTTTTTTTTCTTTTTTTTTGCAATAATTTGTAAGTTTCGTGATTCATGTAAATGTATGTATTTATTCCTCCTATTTAATATAAAAATGTATACCTCCTGATCAGATGATCAACTTGTAACTACTGGATGCTAATAATAACACACCTCAATTGCTTTTGTGAATACCTTAATAAATCATATAGTGCGTTGTTTCACGCATGCCGGCCCTCGCCGATCAGCCATCTGGTAGCTCTTATGTGGGGCACATTCCACAATCTCGCCGCCCGGAGGCCGGGTTCTCATCTATTGATCCTAACGCATTCATTGCCCGTGACCATGATGTGGAGACAATCGCTTTGCCTGAACAGATTTGAAGAGTATAAATATTGCGTGGATCCTCGCCTCGAGCTCGTTATTACCTAATGTCCTCACAATATCTCGTGCTTTCTTTTCCACACCCAATCATTTCCACATCGAGACAGCATTTATTTCATGAACCGAAAAGTTACAGATAACGCATCTGACATTTCTCTACGAGAGCATAGAATGCCGAAGATGAATCACCGTCAGGATTTTCCAAATTAACGTGAATTTTTCCGCGACAATTTCTAGTCTAATGCTGAAAATCGTAGAGGGATTTAACTAACATAAAAATTCAATTGAACCTAGAAGAGCTCTCTGAGTTCCATTGTAATCCCTTGATACTCTCCACCAGTCCATTTTCCGCCTCGGGTATAGATTATCGTTAAAAGAACAAGTGTATTTTTACTACGCCGGTTGGGAAGAAACGAGATCCTGAAATCCATGAGACATGAGGGAATTTAATGAAGGAAAAATTTTTCCCTCGAGGAGACCAATGAAACTTTTCAGAGTTAATTTGAATATTGTCGGAAAAATTTAGACGTGAATTCATAAATAAATATGCAATGAACGTATCTATTATGCAATGATAAATAATTTCGCCTGGTAGGTTCATCCGTGTCAGATGGATCAAATGGTGGGGACCGAATGGGTCCACGCAGCGTCTGCTCCTCAGTGAGGTGGCCCTAAAGCGACGGTGTCACGTTATAAACACTATTAAGGAAGGAAACGGGAAACCTCCTCAATTATATCTCCCCATGACAATATCGATGGACGTAGAGAGAAAGACAAACAAGGAAGATTTGTTCATGGTAGAGGAAGAGAGGTAATTGTTAGGGGAAATCCGAAGAAGGGAGGAAAATTGGATGGAAGGGGCACTCAAGAGGGAATAGTTTTGTTGAAGTTCGAGAGTGGTAGGAAAATAACAGCTAGTTTAGACACGATGATGGGGCGGTCGGAAAATGTGATGTAACCCAAAACATGTTCAAGATCGGTGAGCACACGCAAACATGACCTCGGGAAAATATAAAAAAGGGATGCCTTATTTAAAAACAGGTTATAATTAAAACTAAGCAATAATTGAAAGAAGATACCAAATTGATTTAATTGTTTACATCATTTACCTAAAGTCAAGGGCGACTATTTAACAGCACTGAATTATATAGAGAGGTCAGCGTGTTAATCAATTAATAACTCAACACAACATAACATGGCCTTCAAATTAAAAGGGACTTTTTTCTTAGGTTGGAGGGCAGATAGATTAAGGTAAAATTGACCTTCACTGAGCTGTACGTAGGGCAAAGTTAATTTCACTTTGATAACTAGGAATAGAGTTCAGTTTCATGCATTGAACAAAAATATTCTACAGGAGTCCCATTTTTTCCATTCTATTTTCAATTTCAGTGAAAATAATTGAATTTTCAAAAATCTCACAGGATTTAAATTTGTTTGAATCTGTTACAAGAATTCACCTTGTATTCGAAAGCCATACCGATTAAAGCGCTAAATCTTGCATTGTCATTTTTAAAACAAGATACTTAGCATTTAAGAACCTCAATATTTAAATTTTAATAAAATTCGTCTGGAAAAGCTCATTTTAAACAATGCTGGATTTGAGGGGGAAGGAACTTTGAGAAAAACGGATAGTTTATGTTTTTGTACTTCATTGATTGAAGCAATGTTAAAACAGTAAAATTGTTGCCGAAGATACAAGCATTAAAAAAATATTAGGTCATGCGCTGAGAATGAGGGTAAATAAGAAGCTTCAGTAAGAAAAGGATTAAAAAGGTACACAAAAGAAACCCAAATTTCGCCATTGAGTTTCATTCTAAAAATGGATTTTTTACAAGAAAAGAGCAGTTTTTCGGTCCAGAGGTATATCGTAGTAATAGATTCTAGTGGTTCCAATCTGCAGAATTTGCCTTTTGAGGATAGAATTCCGCTACATTCTTTTATTCTGATATTGGTCAAGGAATTTTTCGTTTCTTTCCTGTCACCATATAAATATTAATGTGATGATGCGAATTCTTAGTATAAATTTGGAAACGCTAGTTTAAAAATATGACATTCTGCTGCGAAGGCTTCCGCGGTGATTTTCCATTGTAATCTCGGCTTTCGGGTTGCTTCCGAGTTGTTTTGTCTTGATTAGGCGACAGTTTCACAGGCGTTCCAGTCGGCATCACTTCGAACCTGAAGATGCCGACTTGAACGCCGGAGAAACTGTCTTTCACCGGGACAAAACAACGCGGGAGCACTCCGAAAACCGAGATTTCAATATAGCATTCTTCCAACTAGGCCAAAAAGGGTCCAAAAGACAACAAGGTACCAAGAGTGGCATTTTGGAAAAGAAATTAACTGGAATAAACTTTTCGGAAGACTTTTAGTATCATCATCACTCATGTCTTTAGATTTTTCTCACAAGGAGATGGTTCTCTATTGAAAAATTTCTCCAATGAGGTGGGGGATTCCTCCAAGGAGCCTATATGGGAAATATTAATTTGCGCATAGAGTTGATGTTGTTTAATGAATTTATCTACTTACGTAAGGCTCCCACTCTTAGAAGGTGCATCATTTGATTTCCGGGTCGTCTAATAAATGGAGAATGGCTCTCTGGCCAACTTTAAATCTATGAGAAGGAGTTCCTCAAGTCGTCTTCGAAAGCTATGGGGAGGCTGTTTCTCGGCGAGTGTGCAAAGGGTCCTCTCCCTCACGATCCCTCCACCCCTTTCCCTTCAAAACTTCACCTTATCGCGCCTCGCGAACCGTGAAACTCAAGGCTCTTTAAGGTGGGGCATTTTTTTGCCCCTATTCCGAGATCTGAAGTACCTCGGGACTTCGCGGGGCTATATTCTGGATGAGGACGCCGCGAGAGGAGAACCATCACTCCTAGAACGACAATATGGATGGATAATTTCCCGCAAAGTGCCTCGGGAAGCGAAAAGTGCGGTGGACCGGAGTGGATTATCCCGTGAGGGACGGAAGGGGTTCGTGGGTGCGAGCGACGCACGCTCGAGCGATTGCGAAACGGAGCACGTGGAGTAGAGTGGAGTGGGGAGTAGAGTGGAATCGAGAGGACTATTCGGCCTCCCCTGCTTCTTTCGAGACGCCGCTACGGACGGAGGGCAAAACTTCTCGCCGAGTTGAGTCGTCCTTCGATGCTCTACTTCCTCCCCTCGTCGGAAAACGACGTGTCGAGCGACGTACCTCTCTGTCGAGCGACGTGCCTCTCTCTC
>WURS02013318.1:0-12271 GCA_011762765.2 Rhinocypha anisoptera | reverse complement strand
AGGGGGGGGTCTCACCACGGGAGTGGGTAGACTACCGAAGGTATGTGAAGTTGGAAAAAAATGATACTTCCGTTTTCCATCTCTGACTGAGGGAGAGAGGGAGGCGGGAGGAGATATGGGGGCAGGGAGGGAATTTCTTCCTCAAATCAAAAAGCGACTTCATTTGCATTGTGGACGGAGAGTTTGTCCACATTTTCTGCTGACGGGGCATTTATGCACTATTAAAAACATTAATTGTGATGCTTATGGACCGAGAAGGCTGCTAACCGAACCACGTACGAGTATGAGGTATTTTATTCGACCTCCGCTCTATTCGATAAGGA
Organism: Rhinocypha anisoptera; assembly: GCA_011762765.2. Lineage (NCBI taxonomy): Eukaryota > Metazoa > Arthropoda > Insecta > Odonata > Chlorocyphidae > Rhinocypha > Rhinocypha anisoptera. Next base: position 11,948 of record WURS02013318.1, on the reverse strand, counting down.
AAAATTTTTTTGTTTCATGCACGACGCTTGGTAGATTTCCGTGGGCTTCTTTGATGAAAGCCAGATAGGTCAAGTGGTGCCATTTTTAAAGGAGTGGGAAGAATGATATTTTTTTATCCCCTGCGAGACAGTGCTATTAGTCTTTGCTGTGAAGATTCCATCATCTTGAACTCGGGATTCCGTGTTAATCTATTTAACAATTATACGACATATCTCAGGCAAAACTTGGAGGAAGTCCATCATCGTACTGGCGGTTAAAAGAATTAACACTCCAATTTCCACATAATTTTTATTTAACAAGACCATGGTTTCCCAGCAAAGCCGCATCATCAGGTGATGTAGCCCTTCTATGAATCCGTGGTCGTGTTAAATAAAAGACTATGTGGAAAATGAAGTTAGTTCTTTTTCCCCAGTATATAACAATTGATGTTTATATGGTGCTCATCACCAAACGAAACGCAAAATATTAGATTTATGGAGTTATTTTGAGGGGAGGAGAGAATTAATTGAGAACTTAGATAAGTGCATATGAAACGCGAAAGGAGATACCATTGGCATTGGGAAAGGATTTGGGAGTTTGGAGATGCGTACAGAATGGACGATCCTAGTGGTTAAAGGGAGATCTGCTCCGATCCGATCATACGGTTAGGGCGATGTCGACGTCAACGAGCATACATATATTGTACTCGTAACTCGCACACTGCAGTTGCGTACAACGGTTAAACACTCTCTAACTCCATGTGAAACGTTTACAGTTCATTTCACAATGCCCTATGTCTGCTAAGTTCAAACAATGAGATAACGTCATTCATTTTCTAAGTTGACCAATAGGGATGTTTCTACTTTCCCTTGTTTTGTCTATTAGCAGACACTGACGGAAATAATTGCGGTGAAGCTCGGAATTGAGTTGCGAAATTAATTGTAATTGTTTACCAAATCAATTGACACGGACTCCATGTTTTGTTTCATGTTTGTTTATGTTGACACTTCACTTTATGGCCGCTTCTGGAGCTAGTGTGCACGCCACGAACGCTTGTGATTGAATAACTTAAGAACTCACTCTCCGTCGTGATTGGGCAACTTAAAGACATAACGTAAAACATGGGCCATATTCGCGTCATGCTAAGTTCTTAAGTTATGTTAAGGCGCGTATTGTGAAGGGTCTCGTTCCCACGCATATGCTCAACTCTTAATTTTTTAAGTCAAGTTCTTACGTTATGTTCTAATTTCAATGTAAACCGGCCTTAAGCGCTAACAATGGTAAGGGTGGGTGGCGCAATTGTTACCTGAAATCCGAAGAGGGCAGGAAAGGCGGATGGGAGGGATATTCAAGGGGCAAACGGTAGTTGAAGGCTGTAATGATAGGAAGAATGGTGGTTAAGAGTGGTAGAGGTAGGAAGAGAATATTAATTTTGGTTGTAGTGGTATTTTCGTGTGCAGGGTGCTTCTACGGTCATGGTCATTTCCCTCCTCTTCAATTCATAGGAAAACCCATCTGCACAAACACAGCACCCATGCCCTGGGCGGGATTCGAACCCTGGGACCTTTGAGTTAGCTCGCGAGTACTATAACCACCAGGATAACCAGATCGGCAATATTAATTTTGGATAGAATGAGAGGTGGTAGGAAGAATACCGATTTTAAGAGGGATGCAGTTGATATGGATCAGGGAAAATCTAACTTGTAGTTTATCAGAAACATAAAGGGTCCATTCAATAAGTATCGGGACTGGTTCGCTGTAGCCTCACAGGAGCAGTGGATGGGGGGTCAGACCGGTCTGCTCGGTAGAGGGGTCCCCCACCACTCAGACGCACTTTAGTTCAGTCGCCTGCAGGCATGAGTTGAGACAGGAGGTGAATTTTTGTGACTTCTGATTTTTTGTTGTGTTGTCGTCGCGCCAGAATGGAGCGCGCCGTCGAGCAACGCTACACTGTGAAGTCTTGCTTTAAACGCGGGAATTCCGCGTCGGAGACCTTTGAACTCATTAAACAGGCTTATGGGGATGATGCTTTAAGCCGTACAAGAGCTTTTGAGTGGCACAAAATGTTTAAGGAAGGCCCGGGAGCTTGTCGTAGATGAGAACCGCATCGGATGCCCAACGACTGCTCGAACCGTTGCTCAGGTGGCCAAAATTTTGGACTATGACAGGCGTGTAACCATCACCCTTATCAGTGAGGAGACCAGCCTTTCAGTCGTAACCGTCGATATATATATATATATATATGCTTGCTTCCCACCATAATCTTGACTTTGATAATTGTTACAATGTATCCATTCTTTCTTCTCTTTCTCCCTCAGCCACACCCATAACACTCAAAGCCCTTGAAAAAGATTGCATTTATTTATCAGAGTCATTTCGACGGCCTGGGATAAATATTGCCCACTAATTTCATCTGAATTGCTACTTTTTTTCGATTCTCCTGCATCACCACCTTCTGCCAATCTTTATTTGTTTTCTAAGAAATAAGTTACAAAATTTGCAATTTCCACTAAAAAAATTTTATCTTTATTTCGACATGTTTCGGTGCACTACACCATTATTTTTTTTTAAAGTGGAAATTGCAAATTTTGTAACTTATTTCTTAGATTATGGATCGTTCTAGCCAGGCATATTTACTTTCAACTTTGTAATCTTCCTGTCCCAACTCTTCATCATCCAATCTCTTACCATCCCAGAAATTCTCCTACTACTTCCCCTCATCACCAGCCCCTTATATATATGAGCCACCAATGCCCAGACCCAGTTTCGTCTAATCTCCTGTCTGATGAAGGTGATTCAGCAGGCAACTAAAGTTAAAAAAACTAGTGAGTTTCTTTATATTTATGTGCCTATGTTTGTTTTGTGACAAGCATTGTTTCACGTGTGTGAACCGACTACATCATTTATATATTGTGCTTCGCATTCCTTTATGTCATCTTCTGTCGACGATTTTCCCCAGTGTTCCTGTGCCGTAAGTCATCACCACCTTCTTCAGTGTCCTATCATTCCTTTCACCACTTTTCCTCTAATTTTTCCCATTTCCTTTCCTTCTATTCACCCAGTAACTCCTCCTTACCTTTACTATGACTGCTATCGATCCCACATATGCCTGGCTCCGCAATATAAGAAAATATTCCTCTAAACTAGCTCAGTACACTTCCCACTCCGAGTTCCTTTCATCTTGTATCTACCTAGGGAGTGTTCCTAATTAACTTACTATTAATTTCCCTATTTCTGGCCTGCCGCCTTCATTACGTCCCTTTTTCCACAATCTAATATTCAATCATTCATTTCAAATCTGTTGCTTCATTCGTGACCAGGGTAACATCTTGTGGAATAGCTACCATGCATCTGTTCTTTCACTCATTAATATTATTACTCTTTAGGCTCGTCACCTTCTATCTAACGTCACTCACATACTTAAAGCAGTCTAAAACTCTCTCGAAATTAAACATGAAAAATCCCTCGGAAAATTATCTTTACTATGTATTTCCCATTTTCACCATGGTCTTTCCCTTCTGCTAAAATTAATCCAACCCCACCTCCCCCACTTCACCTTGCCAAACCCGACCTCGCATCTCTTTTCCATCTGCCTCCACCACCCAAGCAAACTCCATGTTTTCTCCCTAAACATATCCCATAGACCAACATTTCTATGCCCACCTCTTCCAAAACCACTAATATCTTAGAGGACAATCAGTCCATGCAAGATATTTTTAATCTTTCCTCTACAACCTTCAATACCAGTGAAATTTCAATCCTCAGTAAAGGTCTTTCCTTCTCACCCACCCCAAAAATTAACCATGTCACCATCCTCACTGATGTTGTGAACTTCTGCCAAAAGGTAAGATGGAAAGCCTTTTGGAACACTTGTTCCTCTGCTGATCAAACAAATCCCATTCACTCCGCACTCCTAAAATTCAAAACCCCATCTAATCATGAATCTCCATCCCACCAGCAAGTGGAAACTTTCATCAACCTACTCTTTGCAAAAGTCCCAATCGAATCCCTTAATCCAAAAAAACAACCTCTCCGTTGTAGAATCCCTTGCCTTGAATAAATTCATAAACAACCCTGACACAGTTTTCACTTCTACTGACAAAGGATCCACCATTGTGGTTATGGGCACAATAGACTATGAAAATGAGGTAAATATGTAGACAACTTTCTGATACAATAATTGGCTAGTTGGTCATGAGAAGATAGAAGTGCACCTTGATGGCCACATGGATAAATGAATAATTTTCATGCAAGAACTAATTAAGTCATAAGTTCTCTGAAATGCACTTGGGAAGCATTTAATAAATTCCTCAATGTATGTGCATACTACACTTTGCAATAATCACAAATACGATAGATTTCCTTCTGAAGGCAATTATTTCTAGTATTTGAGAACATGGACTTTGGATCAAAGAAAATATTGAACAAATGGTAACATCCCTGTTCACAGGGGTTAATGATTCATGTCACTGAAACTTTGCTCCCATAATTTCACATTCAACGACAATTTGATTTCATTGATCTGAACTATTTGGTGAATATAGAATGGGAAAGTTTATTGCCAAGCCAAAAAATGATTAACCCACAAGAAAGGTATAAGGAATCCTAAACACAGTTTGTTTCCTAGTAGCACAAATGCTATGTCATATTGATTTCAATGACTGTGGATGATGTAAGTGGAAAGAGTTAAGTTTTAAATTTCTGATTTAAAGTGCATGGGACCATATAAATGCTAAAAGCAATGACTGGGTGCTTGGAATGTTATATGAACCATACAGAATCTATAATTAAAATCATATTAGGACTTTTTTGCCTTAAATGCAAGCCTGGGACAAACTTATGGCATGTTAGGAGTTAGTTTTCCTAAGCAACCTCCCCCACAGCCTCAATGGCTCCTGGAGATAAAGTGTACAGATTTGAGCTCCATTAATGGCAGAACAAATGTGTAAAATAGTAAGATATTGATGTATTGTGAACTGTAGTATGTAAAAGAATGTGAATTTGAAATGTGCATGCTATTTTAGTTTTGTAATATAAATAAACTTAATTTCTTTTAACCACTTTGAATATCTAGTCACATTGTCTTGCCGCTAACCTTTAGAACGTGTGGTGCCAACTCAGGCTTCCGGCCATATCGTACCTCACCATGCATCCAATCCCTTACCACCTTCTGTACCTCTGGTTTCTCTGGATCAACAAGCCTGAATGCTGTAATGTTGGTCCCTCCATATTTGAATTCCTCAAGGTCCACAGTGTGCAGGTCCTACAAGATGTACATTTAAAAAATCACATCCTTTCGCCCATCCTTAAATACATCTCTAAATGGAAATTATCATCCCAGCAACAGATTAATGAAGTGCTAATGCAGAAGGGACCAATGGTAATGACAAATGAAATTACACACTAACTAAATGACAATTCACATTTATGGCTAATTGCTTAACCATGACAATTAATGCCAGAAATTAAAGAATATAAAAAAATCAAGTGAAAGAATCAGTCATGAATTTAAATATTTTACTTCACCACCTACTTTATGTAAAATGGTAATGCATATGAATGTTTTTATCTACTAGTCCATATTTTTGAGTGTGTGTGTGAATAATAAGCATAATTCTGAACTAAATACCAATTTATTCAAATGAACTAACAGTGTTGTGATTGATACATTTTTTGGAATACTCACCAGTGATGTGATTAGATATGAATGGTAATCACTCATCATTCCAATTTGCTGTGCCTGCTTAAGAACATCATAAATTCGCTCTGTGGAACAGTCTAATACTATATGTGACTCTGCAGAGTTCTTGATCTGCTTCAGGAGAGGCCTGGAAAAGAAAGCAGAATATTATATGTTCTCTTATTAGGAAATTGAATTTATTCAACTACTTTTAAAACCATATGTTGGACAAAATTCTACTGACAGAAGTTGCAAATTATTTCATTTTTATGATGTAACTTTCATCAGCTAATTATACTTTTTATGCTAAAAGTAGAGGTAATGTAACCACCAAACTATCAAATTTATAATGATAAGTTTTTATGACCATTTTCACAAAATTTACCTTCAATAAAAAGTTATCAGAAAGATTGGTTTTAAATAGACACTAATTTTGTATTTTTAATTATAAAATATCAAAAATAATAGAAATAATATATATTTATGTATTGAATAATAGAAACAGCCATAATTTGTTAACACCCCTGATTTATAAAGAGGTGGACCTTATTAATAGGACTCTAGATGATGGTTGGTCTGACAAATGTGAGGACTCATTCCAAAATAAATCATGTGGCATTCGCATGCTAAATAAAATATGTGATGAATCACCCGCATAAAAAATAAAATTAATGTGATAATGGAATTCAATGAAATCAGCATTTTTACAACTATCTTACTTTTAGCTATCCATAATTCTGGTTATTTTAAAGAAAATAAAAACAAGGGAGAGGAAAAAACTATTCAGCAAAGATAGATATTATGAATGGATTAAGTATAAGTCTATGATTTTGTGTCATCGAAGAGAGTTGTCCAAGTAAGACCCAGCTCATGAATGAAGAGGGATGCATCTCTGGATTTAACTATATTTTATCACATCTGCATATAATCTTGTCTTAGTGATACCAACTTGCTTTCCATAAACAATTTTTCGGCACATAAATAGTTTACAAATGTTTACAATAGATGACATCTTTCTTTTGAGGGAAAATGCAGTGATGAGGACTGGTGGGCACTTTGTTTTCAGATGGCACACCTGTAGTCAGATCCCTCTCCCAGCTGCCGAACAGCAATAGGAAACTCGGAAGGTCCATGCGCCTTGAGGAGTTCCTGGAGTCGTACCAGCCCCTCGTTGCTCTCATAGACAATTGTGAAGGATTTCCAACCCCAAGCCCGGACAACGTCCACATATGCCTATGGAGAAGGAAATGAGAGGAGTTCAAAAGAACAATCAATGTTAAATCAACCATGATGTGTGACCAACATTATTTTGATGTGAATATTGGATCAACAGGTTCCTTGCTGAAAGGGTTCTCAAATTTCAATAAGATGTATGGACCAATACAAAAGTTATTATAAACATTATATGACATGGAAAATTGTTTGACAGCAAATTAAAAAACCAAGAAGCAGTTCAGTCAATTTTTGTCATTTGAGAAAACTGATATGTTCATATTAACTAATATCTTATAACTATATTAAATGTGAGAAATAAAATGGGCTGGGGCAGATGACTTCTGGAGGGATGGATAAAGAATGATGTACTCAGTAGATGAACAGAAGATTGTAGGGGGACTAGGAGACTCTCCATGACCACAATCTCACGGTTTTATGGAGAGTTGCTCATGGTGTCATGCGATAAAAGGGTAAAACATGAGCCAAGGAGGAACATTAAAACCCCAGGGGTGATAAGAGCCGAGAACAACTCGCAATCGATGAAAAAAAATAGGTGATTGGGAAAGAGACCTGCTCTGAGGGAAGATGGAATGACAATCTGAAAAATGCAATCAAGAAGTGGCAAGAGGCTCACAGGTAAAAGAGCTGCTCCCAGAAATCTCATAGAGAAAATAATCATGAAAGAACCCTGTAAGTTAAATTGAATCATGTTTTATATGAAATTGAGGAACCAAGTCACGCTGGAATAAATTAAGGCCAGGGAATAATGGATGGAAAGATGTGGCAAAGAAATCGGCGAAAACAAGAAGGAGAACTCTTGAGACGGCACAAAAGCTCGTGAAGAACCGTCTTGGAGAAAGGAAAATGAAGAGAAAATACAATAGGGATAATAGTGAGAAGATGTTGATGGGAGAGAAAGACATGTATATCAGATGGTGAATACAACATCGAAGGATTGCATTAAAGGTCGAAGCCTCTTTTGGGACTCGAGAACAAAGTATATGAGGACGACCAATATACAAGGGTATTGAATTTGAAGTCAATAATGAAATGCTTGCAGGGGAGAGCCAAATATTTTGTAATTAATTTCGTAGATTGAAAAAAGGCTTATAATTCAATCGATACAGAATCATTACATATAATTGATTATAAAATTAAAGTCTTGCGCAACAATTCATGCGGATAAAAATTATGCGGTCACTCTTTATTGCACTGCTCCCCGTATTACTAAACTCGATCGTCGAATTAAGACCGGTCGAAGTTATGACCACGAAAAACAACGAATTTAATGTCATATAAAAGGAGAGATAGCACAAGTGTAGAGACGAAGGTGTGTACGTACATTATCGCTAATTAAAAGATCCACGATCGCGAAGTCCGAACCGTCATACAAACAAATAATGTATACAATATTACGAGGGTTAACAAATACTGTTGATAATCATGTAACCGACATAGGATCAGACGAACGTTTTGTCAGAGTGAGAATGGAAGTCGGGTGTGCGGGGGGGGCGGTGTGTGTGTGTGTGTGAAGAGGGGACTTTGCGTGACAATCGGGCCGGACTCACCCGCGAGAGGGCGGTGGGGTGCGGGTAGAGGTTGACGAGGCAGCTTTCCCTCCGCAGCCGGAAGTCCCACCGCGTCTCCAGGTGAGGGATCTCCATGGTGTCGCAGATGGATTGCACGTGAGACGCCGTCTGGCCCGACTGCGGACCGAATATAGCCGCCACACCGGCCCGCAGCAGGTGACACACTGAGGGGAGGGAGAGAGAGACACAGAGTTGTGAGCGTGCATTCGGGTGATTGATTCCATCGCCCATTCCCCACCCCCTTGCATTCCCATGGATTCGGTCGCACGCGGCCCAACCGTCCACGCATCTTCCAGCGCACGCCGAATCGGGCGGGCGATTCGAGAAACCCATCCGTCGAGATGATGATGGACACACAGTCTCCTCCCCTCCCTCCCTCCGTGTCCTCTTTTTCTCCCCGGGCGACGGGCGGGATTGTTTCGTTTGACGAGCGAAAAAAATTGTGGATTTGACAAGTAGGAAAGGAGGGATCCTCGTTCTTGGCAGGCGTGATATAAAAGAGATATAAAAAAAAGAGATATTATCAATCTCTCGCAAGGCCAGTTTTTAGTATAAGAGTACAGTGAATGAGATTTGTCTGACAAAGAGTCACATTCGCTAAATCGACAAAGTTCAGTCTTAGACGCCGATCGGATTCGTTAAAAATTCCCACGATAATACGGTATCTACCGCTGCAGCGAAGTTATCAGAAACCGGTGTCATTACAGCGAAAAAGACTTGGAAGCGAAAAAAAGATGAACTCAATTGAAATATCTTAGACCGCTGAATCCGGTAGTGACGTTCATTCAATTATTCGTAGTCCGACCTTTATAGGGTTCTCTTACCACATTTTTTCACAGATAGATAGATTCTCAAATTAACAGTTTAAGGGCCATTTCCTCCGCTGATAGTATGACCGCTCGAACGTATATGAATAAACCCACTACTTTTCTAAGCATGTTTAGGAAGTTTACCTGCAAAATTTGGTGTTATTGTCCCCTACCATACACCATTAAGTGGCCTGCAGATTACACATTTGGATATAGGCAAGAAAACATATCGTGGCCGGATTCAGTCCTCGAGAATGCTATACGCAATGGTTGTTAGCTTAAATACGTGGACATTCGCGTTCACAGGAAAATGAAAACTTGATACCTAAGCATATTTCCAAAGATATTTTATTCATCATGTCTTCTAGTTTCGTGACACTACTTGGTACCTGAAGATGACGCCTATGCGTGAAAACTAGTAGTATCCTAAAGATGAATTACCCGTGGAAAAGTACATTTGCTGCAAATTTTCATTTTCCTGTCTCGTGAATTCTCGTAGAAGCACGCGAGTGACACACACAGACAAACTCATTAGATGAAAAACAGATGACCTCAATCATTTTTGATAATCCGATTTTTATTATCGAATCTCCATAGGACTTTGATGGTACTCTGGGAAAACATTTCTTCGCGGGGTGGTGCTTCCACGTTTTCGAAAGACATCAATTACTCCAAGGGCGCGCAAAAACTCGCTCGCGCACCATGGCCGGTGGCGGACGAGGGCGGGGTGGAAGGGAGAAGTGGATCCGCTCCACCGCACACCCACTCACAAACCACACAGACTCACCTCTCTTGGAGGCGTGGAAGCTGTCCTGCGGAGAGATGCGCTCTATCTGGCCGGAGAGGCGCGACCTGGGCAGCAGGCCGCGGTCCGAGTTGATTCTCTCGACGGCATAGCGGAAGGCCACCTCCTGGCGATCGTCTGCTGGATGGAACAGGCCGCCTGCGAAACACGAGAGAGAGAGAGAGAGAGAGCAAGAGTCAACACGCGAATCATGAAATCCCCTTCGGAGGCGGACCCTCCGCCCGCCCGCAGAAGCAGAAGAAGCAATCCAACTGAAGAGGGAGAGTGAGTGAGTAGCCGAGTGCTTCAAAGTCCAGAGCGCACAACCGGGGGCCATGATTGCACTAGAGTATTCCGCAGTAGCTTTGTTGTATGCTTTGAGGTTGAACACCACTCACCAACACAACTTGAAGGTGGGAAGAGCTGCAGAAGAAGAAGTATTATTTGCTGTTGAATTTAAGTTTGTTACGTGGGCAAGCAATCGATCGGATATCTGTTTGTCATTCTTTCCACAGCGTGCGTTGCTATTTTAAGACGACGGCTTTTTCAGTCGACGGCGTCCTCGTGTCTGATGGACTCAAGACTTCCTTGCCTGCTCAGTGGTGTCGTTGTTCACGGAGTGCGTCAAGAGGGGCGACCCCCTTCGGCGACACCTCGCGAGCATCGCAGAGGCAAGGAAGACCACTAGGGCGATCTCGGCACTAGTTGGGGGCGAGTGTGGACTCCTCTCCACACCGCTCCGCAATCAAAAGGGGCGGCCGGCCGGCCGGAGGGAGGGACTGAGGGGGGAGGGGGGAAGCAAGGAGGCCTGTTCGTCTTTCCCGCCCACCCATCCATTTCCTCCGTTTGGTTCGTGCGAGGAAGAGGGCGGACCGGGAACTTGTACGCGATGACCAAGTTGGACGAGAAAAGAAAAGGGTCACTCAAATGGACGGTCGTTTGCAGCACTTAAAAAAAAATAAAGAAAAGCTGCCTCTCGAACTCTTTCGCGGGGAGCAACTATATTACAACACGTATAATTACAATCTGGGATTCCTTACGTTGCAAGACGAAGGTTTTCATCGATTTCAAGTTTTTCCGGAGAATGAAATTACAATTGTTTGTGTGTATGGTCACAGTTTTAAGCATTTTCACAATTAGTCTCATTTTCAATTCGCAATATTTTTAATGCATCTTATCTATTATTTAATTTAATTCATTCTGTCCTTTCTCGAGAGCGTTAGCTTATCTCTCCTCCTATTAAATTTCTTCAGACAATGGCAATTATACACTGCGTGTCTCTTCGTGATCTCTCAGCCTCTCCTTCACTTCCCGGCACGCAACAAGAATCACGTAAAGCGAAGGGCACAGGACTACCGTCGCTGACGAAAGACGAAACGGAGGGCAATGCAAATGGCGGACGGCGGATGTCCCAGTCAATCGACAAGTACATACACATTTCCGGAAGAGGAGCGACGGATCTCACGGCAGGCACGGTTGCCTCGTTTGAAGAACGAAGTGAATCGAAAACCCAGAGGATGTAATGTGAAGGTGAGAGAAATTGCAGGGACGAATGAATGTAGGAAGCACGTCCCCAAAGGAGGCGACGCGACGGGGGGAGGGATGGCGGTTGGGGGACGCGCGGCGGGGAAGGCGGCCGCCGCGATCCTCCGCCACCCGCAAGTCACTCGCGCCAGGTGGGGAGGCGTCGCCGGCAGGCGGCCAGTCTCGCGTCGCGACGCGGGCGCCAGCCAGCAACTCGAATTTTCCATTATATTACTGCATATGTAAGTTCTATGGATATCAAGGGTAGATTAGCTCAGGCTAAGAAGGCGTTCATGGCGAAGAGGCAACTACTAAGCTCAAGAAAAATATCACTCCAAACAAGGAAGCAATATGTGAAAACATTCGT
>WURS02013307.1:0-12271 GCA_011762765.2 Rhinocypha anisoptera | reverse complement strand
TTAGAATAGTCAACTCAATAGTCCCCGTCGTGAACCTTCAATAAAAAATAAAGGAAAACGAAACTATGTAAATACTGTAGTAATTCTTCACTACTAACAGTGGAGGACCAGGGAGTAATGATCAACCCCTCCCTCCCTATCCCCGATGGCGGACTGCTGACCATCAGCACGTTTCCCTTGGAGCCGGGAGTTTCCGGAAGGAGAGGAGCGAGGAAGGATCCGCTTGAGTTGTGGACGATTGGAAAGAAGTGGAAGCGAAGACGAGGAGGGCGGAAGGGGAGCTGCGCACGGGAGCGACGGGAATTGCGGAAAGGCGGGGGTCAGCAGCGATAAGGACTCGGGGAGAGAGGGAAGAGAAGGAGGAGGGAGGGGAAGGAAAGAGGGAAGGGAAGGGAGGGAAGATTCTGATGGGCCTGTCCTGTAAGCTGGTCGGTGACGCCGCCAAGAACAGATTCGACCCAATGTCTTAAAAGGGAAGTTCTTCCTCCATCCATCTCTCGAGTTGGCGAAGGAAGGGAGAGGAAGAGAGAGAGAGAGAGGGCGAAATAGAGACGGAAGCGAGATAAGGAGGGACAGAAAGTGGAAGGATGAAAAGACTTATATATCCCTTATATTAATTGGAAGCGAGGGCGACTTACTGCAAGACTGCTGCTTGTGCCGTATTCAGATCAATACTATAAATGTATAGAACTCACTACGATGCATTTGTTTTAAAAGGTCATTCGACCAAAAAGTGACTAACCTACAAATAATGTTTGGACTGTGTGTAGAAGGAAATACATTAAGATTTTAAATGTAATGCAGCTACCTTTATCCAGCATCAATAAATTCGTCATTTCATAAATCATGATTTTTCTAACAAATACACTAAATTGAATTGTATAGAAGCAGAAAATTCTATATATGTGGCGAAGGAAGTGGAAATGTGGAAGTAGAAATGAAGTTTTGTTTTTGCAATTACACATGAGACAAAATAGTATAAAATGCCATGTCATAAGATTTAAGTATTCTTTAAAATTGAAAATTCTTGGTTTCTCTTTGTTATTTTCCTTTGGAGCTGAGTCACTACCTGGGATGAGGACAGCGTCCCAAAAACATAGCGATAGCTCCTTTAACGGATCTAAATAACTTCACAAAGAAATATTTAAATCTAAAGTAAATATGCTATAAGATTTTCTCCAACTTAAACTAGTAGTGATAGGTTCCACAACTTAGAGATGAGAATTTCGAAATATTGGTGAAAATCTACTTTCAATAAAACGGAAAAAGTAAAAGAAACTGAGTAAATAAAGGGCGCTTGAAGTACTGAAAATGATTGTGTGGTGGAAAAAGGTCTTGGAAATCGATATCATGAATGTAAATCACTGAAATTATTTCCTTCTACAGAAAAGAATGTGGATAATAAATTAATCAAAGGATGCATAGGTAATGTAAATGAATTTTCCTCTTCGGAGTACAATTCCACCAACATTTCGCTAAAGTTAGGAAACCAATATCTTCAATATTGGTGTTTTAACTATAATATATGAACGTTAATCAAATTTGAAGATAATTTATCTCTCGAATTAAATTTTTAATACTAGTTAATAGAAAAACTATTGTTTTCTCAATAAAACTATTGGGTACAATGACTAAAATTGCAATTAAGCCAAACTCATGTAGCTCTGGCGAAAATATGCCCTAAAGAAGAAAACTATGGGAGAAGAACGAAAAAGGAATGTTAAGAGATCTTTACGAGGAAACATATAACGGAGAGGTCCACCGAAGAGGGAGAATGGTGGCCATCAATGAATGATATTGACGTTCCTCATCGAGGCGTACGCCGGGTTACAGTCTGCTGGGAAAATAGCGAAAAAAAAATTCCGACCGAAAGTAGCATGCGGGAGAAATTATATCGTATATCAACGCGGCTACACAAGTCAACGCGTCATTACGTCATGTCGAATCTAACGTAACGACCCATATAATATTCTTGGAAGTGAGTCAAAATTTGTGAAAATAGAGATTTCTCATTTCCATCGGTGTCCCCTCGTAATGCAGTTGACCCGCAGGGGTGCCCCTAGGGAGCGTGGCGAGAAGATTGAACTCCCTTTAAATCGCTTCATTGCGCGGAAAATTCCACCCTATAGCATGGCGGATGGATCCAACGCGCCCCAGGGTTTTATTGCCTCCGTCTCTAAAGTAGCCAAGTATGAGACTGGGGCTCCGTCCTGAATTTAAACGGCCGATAAATTTATTTGGATATGTTAAGACTTCTCTAAGAATACCATCCCACTCCCATGAATCGCGTCACAAAAGCGAATGAGACTTTTCCCTCGGACACAGTATTATTCATTATAGAATTCTCCGAAGAGAGATCTGAAGGAGTATCACATTCCAATGACACTTTAAATTGGTGATTATCTTTTGAATGCTTGGGGATGTCCTAGAATTTTTTTGTTGCCATTTTCTCCTCTCCTCCTCGAAACCTATCCAAAATATTATACCTTTAATAAAGCTGGAAATTCGTTTCGAAGTATTTTTACTCAATATACCTGCACTTTGCACTAAAAGTTCAGCAAGGTCAAAAAACTTGCAGATAGTGGTTCGCAATAAAAAGTATAAAGACCAAGCAGGTCAGGAATGGAAAAAGATATTTCAAATTAAATTTTCATCATGATTACTGAAGGCTATGACAATACAGTGTAATAAAACGGGGACATGAGATAAGGATGAGTAATATCATATAAAATATAGCTGTACATCCTTCAAAGTCCTTGACAGGATTCATCTACAAATTATAGAATAAGAAACGGGAGGTTTGAAGGATGTACTTCTAGCCTATAAAGCAGCTTATAGAGAGGTTCTAGGAAAACTGTGTGAAGTAGGAGATTCAATTAAATTTCTATAAAGAAGAATAGACGAACTTATCGTAAAAATCATGAGATAAGAGTGCTCTTTGTAAAGTCAAGTCCTTCGAGGGTATGCTATATGCCCGGGATCATATTGGAACATCTCGGATGGAATACGTGAAGCATGTAATGATGATAATTTGTTTAGAAACGCAGTTATTCAATGGAAGAAATGATTGATCATTTACGTCAAGTAAATATTAATGATTGATCGTGAAAGATAGTCACGTCACATGAGTGCGGATGTCATTGTTTATCTTTAGGCAACTATTTTTCCTTTAAATGCGAACGCTTTTAAAGTCAAATAAAGAGATAAAAGTAATTAATTCATAAATGAATGCCAAAGTCCTTGTAAGAAATGCATTTCTCATTCAAAGGAAAATAAATCAGATTATAATTACAATTTAATATGTTCCCAGGTAACGAAAGCTCATTAGAAATTAAAAGCAACATTTTGAATAATAAAAGTGATATTTAATCTGGAAGTGGTACTGAAGCAAAGATACGTAAAGGAGCGAATAAATGATGCCCTTTTCTCCCTAATTTGTTTTATCTCTACATTAAAGTAAGTATAACCATTATGAATGGCCAATCACAGAAGAACATAGAATTAATGGATATAAAATTTATAGATTAAGGTTTACAGATGGCAGACTGTAATAACAGCAGAGTCATAAAATGAAACCAATATATTGTGGATATTTCATGTGATGCCGTAAGGAAACGTCAATTAACCAATAGCAAGATGGTAAAGGTGTTCGTTGTGAACAAAATAAGAACAATTCAGAAACAAAATTTAATTTAATCAACATACGATTAATTCTGTAAATAAATTGCACCCCTAAGGATGTGTACTTACTGAGGAGAACAGATTACCTGGAGTTAAAATTAGTTACCCGAATTGTGTAAGTATTTCAGGGTAACAGAAATCTCCTAACATGCAAACATATATATAAACCGCAAATAAATTTTAAAAAGTTATAAATCCGTTCACAAACTTAACATTTTAACATCATTTGCTCGTTCATACGACAAAGAAGAGCTTGAAAGCGGTGCAAACTTCGATTGCATACGGACAAACGACGAAGAGAAAAAGTTGTTTTACATTATTACAACAACTTAATTTGTTTAAAATTAAAGTTAGAAATAAGAGTTAGAAAACCTATTGAAAAAGTTGATAATAGAAAAAGATAATATTTCCAGATAATGTTAAAGTTTAATGCCAACTGATTCCCTTAATTGTTATTTTACAGAGGTTTAAAGTTTCTGGTTTGCGACGGAAAGCGAAAAAATCAACAATAACATTTCGAAAAATGTAGAAAATAATTTTTTGTTTTTTTTACTTTAAAACGCAGCATAAAATATTCTAAAATTTAGTGTCAATCAGACTGAGATTGCCTGTACCGTTTTCTTGTAACTGAGGTTTAAACTTGAGTATCCATGATTTTTATTCCAATAGCAAATTTGAATGTTTGCACAATTCTTAATTTGAAGCACTTTGCTATGTAGCAGCTCCATGACTCTCCTGGAAGCGACAGATAAGAATGTTATACGGAGAACAATGTTATAAACAATTGAATGTTGAGAAAATAATAGCAGAGAAAAAAGTCGGATAACTTGTGAATGTGATGGGGAAAGTGAAAATAAAATTATTGGATCATGTACAAAGACACAAGTTTGATTGGAATATCGGAAGTAAAAGTGTTAAAAAGCAAAGGAAGAGGAAGAGAAAGGAAATAATAAAAGAGAATGAGAATTAGAATACTATTACAGCGTATGAAAGCCGCTAAATCAAAAATAGTATATAAAATACCATGTTTAAAATTTAAAAACATACCTGATAACGTAGAAAAATGTCATTAATAAGTAGAATATCATATTCGAACTATTTCCATACCGCCATCCCAAAAGAACTCATGAGATTGATTTTACTACATAATGAAGTGTTGAAATTAGCAATTATGAAACTGTTATTATTTACTCTAAATGTAGAGCCAATGAGAATAATGATTCCGAAATTAAAACGAATGGACACTCAAAGACGATGAACCAAAAAGCTGGATTTAGTTTCCACATGAAAGAGAGAGAGGAAATAACTAGTATCATACCTAAAAATCGGATTAATTTATTAAAATATTAAGAAATGGTGGTTTTCCATTAGTTAAGCAACCATTAACAAGTGGAAAAGTGATATTTATTTGTCATTACTATATTCAAATGAAACCATTACCGATCTAAGACTACGGAAGTAGTTCGAAATATTATTTTTAATACACTGCCAGTCAAATTTAAAATAACTGCACACAAATTTTCATAATTAAAATGCCGAATCCTATTTATTTTTAATTTCCTAAAGGTTTTCCTGAGGCTATACGCATTAATCCGAATATTAGTTATTAAACAGCGAAAATTTCTTGTCTCTCCACGAACGCAGACACCCTCAATTCATTTATATATTTGTGTACATTTGGTGTATTTACACAAAGATAAGTAATATTGTGTATTTAAATTATAGCTTCTAATGTAATGATTTATGTCATCTGATACCGTCGGTTTCTTCTTGAAATCAAGATATGACCTGGTGATGGTCTACTCGAGATTATGCAAACGTCAAAGGAACACACTGAATGAACTGAAGCCGTACAAACGATTCGCGATAAGTGAAACTGTCGCAATGCGATACATGCCATGGAACCCGCTGTGTTTGGGATGAAATGCACGGCGCAGTTCAACTAAAACACGACACTGCGCAATTATTATCACGCATAACTAAAAGGGAAGACTTGCGAAAGAATACGGAAAGAAATCTATCCGAGGTGCCGGAAATGTATCGTTTCAGAAGCGCTCGGAAGGGCAAAGCGTGCACCTGTTTGGACAAGCGATGCGGCCGAAGTGCCATGGGATAATATTAATGCGTACTCGTCGGGGGAAATGCAAAGCACACACGCTGTGAGAGGGTTCCTCATTGTGTGTTTAGTAGGTGAAATAATTAGACGGCCATTGTGCCGCACTGTTATTCCCATTCACTCGAACTTGGAGGCAAACCGAGTAGCAAAAGGGAAGCATTCTCAAGAACAAGTAATTTCACCCACGGTGGCCAGCGAGCAGTTCCCTCCCTGATTCCCAATTGCCAATATGTTTTCCCGCGAAACCGACGGGGAAGTTGGGCTTATACAGTGGCGCACTTTGTTCTAGGCCACGTAATTACACAATGTCGCTGCGAGAGTATTCGTTCTCTTTCTGTGAGGTAAGCCACCAGGTTTTAAAACAAAACCGATTGCAATTAACAAAATGATTCTCTTGGTTCCTTAATTATGATGAAAGAATGTTAAGAACACATAAAAAACTTGTAGAGGTTGGTGTATAAAAGAATGGAATGAACTGCGCCAAGAAAAACTATTTATAATGAGGATGAGGGCATTACTTAATTTATAAAATAATATGTTCAATCCAATAAAGAACTGAAGGGACTGTGAGAGGTATGCGCTCAAAGTAAAGAAAGCGAATCGACTGAATCTAAACGGTCATAAAACGTTTTTAAAATTGAATGTCAAGAGAGCTCCTCCAAGGACAAGTCTCCTGTTACGGGTTAATGATGACCATGTGAGTGAGCACCATATGCCAAATTTCTTAGCCCGTACATACATCAGTGAAGACTTAAGTTGGCCATCATTACTATTACTAGACTGTTAAAAGTAGCCGCTAAATCCCACTTTTATACGCGTTATATGTTCCGTTTTAAATTCGTGTTATTAATTGTTCTACTTGCACCTATATCAAAAGCTAATAAAAAACTGCTAAAAAGACTTAAAAAATTCACCACCTCTTCCCAGGAACAATTTCACAGCCCTCAATTTAGTAACAATGAACCCTAATGCACCGCGCACCCTAAAGTGCCGGTCGATGCCATTTAACATACCTTTCCCCTTTCTTTCATTGCATCCTTTCCTAGAATTCTAAGTTATAAAGTCACCCTTAAACATTCCATCTTCTCTAAAAATTTCTCCCATTTATTTCTACTGTCTTCCACAAATCTCACAACTATATCCAATCTACTCACACGGTTTTTAATTCCATGTATCCTCATATATCTCCTTTTACGTCGACTTTAGCTTCTTCATTATTCTCCAACTCCTCGTCTAAAAGCGCTCCATGTACGCTCAGTCACTTTCCACCCAAACCAGGTTTCTGAGACACATAGCGCTACACCCCATTTTAAAGATATGATTTGACTTTTCTCTCGTTTATTGCTAAAGGGATTCTTCTATGCGTATCCTTACTACAATCACCAGTTTCATCTATTATTCTCGTAGGGAGCCGAGAGCGGGGAACCTGACCGAATACCTGATCTATTTCTTAATAACCGAGTTCTTCAAAAAGTATGCATATCGTCGCGATTCTAAAAATTATAGAATTAAATGGTAAGCTTAATACAAACATTTCAAAGGTTTTCGGGACACCTCTTTTGGTGCAAGTCCTCCCATGTGTACCAATTTCTATCAAGAAGAAGGAAAACATATATATTCTTCGTAGAAACCACCCTGAACCCTTATCTTTGTAGATTCGTGACCTAGACGTTTAATAATAAGGAGCGATTCCATAGGTGATCGATAAGCCCGAATGGAAAGCAATCCCGATTTCACTTTCGAATTAATTAATTATTTGTGGAAATGAAATCCCGTATAAATGTTTTCTTAATCTATATAGGTCATAAAAAATTGCTGGCTCGGAAAGCCGCGGATCCTTTGATGAGCGGCACGCCGAAAATGTGTGCAGTCAATGTGGTAAGGGGGGGGGGGGGGGAGGCCCATCGGAGCACGTACATTTGAATTCGAGAGAGGATGGACTGCGTTTTTATTCAATGGGCTGAAAGCAAGCCAATTAATTTTACGTGACTTCTCGTAATATCCGGAAAACTAAGCCGGAAGCCACAGTTTTGAAAGAGCTCTACAAAAATATGCGTTAGATATTGCAGGACAAACTGAGGATTATGCTAAAATTAAAATTTATTATTTAACCCGATAATCGCTTTTCAATCAACTCCCAGCGGTTTGCCCCCGAAACACCGCTACCCCCGAATTCTTGATTCGATTGCGGTCGGATACATACGAGAATGACCGCAAAATAAAAAATGCTCACCATCCGGCCTCCGGGCCCCTGAATCCAGTATTTCCGATATAATTTCGTGTACGTATCAGATCGGACTACCCTAGCTATCGATAATCAGTACTATACCTAACAGACGTCAAACCAAATCTTATGGCTTAAGTGCCACCTCGACAAACAAAGATAATTCGTTCAGGATTCACGTTAGCCGAAGCGTAATTTCCTTGTGGCCCCACAAACAGAAAAACAGTCTCAACTGCCCTGCATGCTACCCACAATTTCAATATTAGTTTTATAATATTAAAAACCACGCTATAAAAGGAAAAAAAACACAAAAGGCAAAAATGAATAGTTTATTCGATATTTTCAGGCAGAACTCTGTGGAATTCCATTTCTGAGAAATAAGAATTATGTACTAAGTATTTTTCCGCTAAGATTTTTAATCTTGTACAACTAGTTTCAACACTCATGTAAGGCAGTGGGAGCGGGCAGTGAAGGGGGAAGGGAAGGAAAATCGGGTTCCTACCCCCTTCCCTGCCCTCCGCCCCCACTGCCTTACCTGAGTGTATATAAATGACTGTCTCTGTATGATTTTTTGTACCTGAAGATGACGCCGTAGCGTTGAAACTAGTTGTATCAGATTAAAAATATTAGTGGAAAAAACGTAATTCTTATTTTTCATTAATAGTTTAGAAAATTCGACTCCCTAACGGGGTTATTTTAGTCTGCGAAACCACTAACAAAGCGCAAACTTTCGTTAGCCGGACCGGAATTTGGAAATCGAAGCAGAGACCAAAAAATATCGAAAAATATCTTCAATGGCTGAAAAATTCATGGTTAGTGGGATTCGTTCGCGAAGTGCTACTGCAAATATATACATTCGCATATGTGGAACCCATATCACAAAAACCAAATTTATTCTCCAGAAAAAGTATATATGTGCTTTGTGAAATGGTTTTCGGTGAAAAAGAATGTTGTAAATCACACATTGCACTAAGAGCACCAGTGTTCCAAGTATAAGTTGGACATTCTAGAAACCAAGCGCAAAGCTATAGACTAGTATTCTGCCGTGATATTTTAGCAGGTTCCATCGCATAAGGTGAGTTACTAAGTGCTATTCCGGATAGTTCGGAATTTAAATTAATTTTTAAATACTGATGAGAGAGTCTTGCCATTTATCATGATTCTATATCATGTTTGAAAACCAAGATTTATGCCATTGTTATTTTCCTAATGTGTAATGTGTAACTTGTACCATGTTGTGTTATTCCTTATGCATTTTATTGTAATGCTCTTTGGGGTTACCTATTTGCTTCAAATAGATTATTATTTTGTAAGTAATATATAAATGGATTATTTGAAGGTATATAATGTATGATGTAATATCTACGACCATTAATGTTCCTCTAAGAAAGAATCTTCGGGCCATATAAATGAACATTTGGACTATTCGTGAGGTAATTCTTTTATCGGGTACTCAAGAAATGAATGACGCATGATAAATTTCGCATATGTAAATACTCCATTGGTATGGTTTTAAACTGAACTCATCCTGATCAATAACCATATGAATTTGATAAAATGGGAAAAAAAATATACAAAATATATCAACTATCAAACAAAATCGACTAGAGCTGTGCATTAAGTTCAATTTTTTTATCTATTTAGCACGAATTTCATCTGGTGTGTCATGCACGACCCATCGAATAGTTTGTAACACAATTAATTGACAATTAATCCAATTCCAGCAATCTTGTGTTTAAATCGAGATATGCCGCAATATGATTATGTGTAAAGCCGACGGTACATAGTCGCATTTTTCCTTGGTTCCAATTATTGTGGACTGGATAGATGATTTCAACTGGGAAAGGTTTCCATAAGGAGTGCGTGAATCATCCAATAACATCGTCACATCCTTACTTAAGTCATAGAAACGTTTCACAAATTTATCCGCTCTACGTTGAACTCGATCAATATTTTTAGTTTTATCGGATTCGTAAAAGAAAATGAACGGCCAATCATTCTCGATCGCTCTGAATGCCGACGGCAACTCAAATGTAATTCCAGTAATAGTACTTTAACCATCAAATCGAGCGGCCTCCAAAGAACTTTCATCAAGTATGGCTTCTTATATTAGAACATTGACATGTTGAAAATACCTGCATAATATGAAGTGTTAGGACGGTAATAGCGGTCATGGATTTATGGGTACATGGAAGAAATCATCATTAAGAGGGGGCCCTGGGTATAAAACAAGGAGTTATATTCACAATCAGCAGGTTACTAAGGCGTGTTTTTCCATTCAGGCAGTTACTATATAAAGACTGGAGTTAATTTTCAATTACGAAGTATTTCTCAAGATATAAGAAAGGATGGACCTTATCTCGGCGACTACGGATACTACGTCCCTGGGCCGTTTGTCCGAAGGAAGCAAGCGAAGACGCGAAAGAGGAACTCATCGTTGGGATACAATCGTGAAATTAATACAGTTTCAAAGAGCAAAAATCAAGAATATCAAACACAAAAGAATCAGAAAAGCAGTGTCGTTATATTGTGATAGCATGCACTGAAATGGTGGGAAATTAAGGGTTATTAAGTCATAGCTACTGAGTGAATTACAAGAGATGAAAGGATGGACTTGTGCTTCGCAATTTAATTATCATCCTTATTCTTGCATTATATACGCAAAATATGTAGTTATCTTATTTAGTTCCTTATTAAACTTGTATTGCCTAGAGACATTGATGAAAAACATTACTTTTAGATCTTATTTTAATCTCACAAATAGTATTACAAGACTACAAGTATTCAATGTACTTCTCCTCAATGACTTTTATCATCCTGATTCCCTTCACCTCTTGTATAAATTACTCTTTGGCTGTGAATCGCTTCAAGAACGCTTTTTCTTCTAATTTAAACATTAAGTACGTTTATAATTTTTCATCCATCATTTAATATTAAAATCCAGAGAACGCGGTAAAAGTTAAAACACCGTTAATAATAATCCCCAGCTCACTGAATCCATGTCCTCCGTTCAACAAGGAAAGTAAATAAAAAGTAATACTTCAATAAAAATATCGATTATCCTGCAAGTTTAAAACATTCTGAATGCCTACTTGCCGTCCTATATAACATAAATATAGCTCACAAACACTATATCTCTGTCACGAGAATTAGATGGCCGAAGTAATTCCAATTCTTTTTAATATTCAAACATGATGTCACGAAGAAAAACACACTAGATCATAAGCCCTTTAGCCATTAATGCGCTTAACTTGTAAATAAAGTAAAAGCGAGGAAATGAGAAACAGGATCAAACAGAACTTGCCAATAAAAACGACTGTGTTTTAGACGGCACATTTGCCACATGCCTCTCGTTGAGGGGAAAAAAACTCGAATATACGACAACCAGTTACATTGTTGACTGAAATCCGTCAAACTGTTTATCACCCGAGACGAATACAATGAAGAACTCAATTTTAATGGCGCCAATTTGCGAGCTGTTGCTGGAATTCTCAATAAAGCGAGGAGACTTTAAACTGTTACTAAATTGTCATCCAGATGTAAAGTATCATCAACTATACGGTATGTCGCTTCCATGGGGTCACGATGTGCGTCCTTTCCACGTGCGTTCATCTCACTTGCACACGGAATGCCCTAATTCCGACGCCTAACATGCTGCTATATAGCTGTGTGTCGTAATACATTTTTACTGCCTGTGATGTCATGATCCAGGTTTACTTATGTACGTCCATTGACCCATCGGTCACGAGATGGGACAAAGGAGGAATGACATAGAAACCACAAAATTAATTATTGATCAACATGTGGTGTGACTATCGGTACTAACAAAATTAAATATATCAAATTTTATAATTTCCAAATAATATACAATATACAAACTAGATAATTTTTCTGGATTTCTACGAATTAAAGAGAAAATAATGTATTATTTTTATGAAAAATAAGAAGCATTTATAAGGATCAGTATACTTGATTGAAGGGCAATCTACCAGTTACGGTAGATTCTTGATGAGTCTTAGCTTAAGTTGGCCGAGTAATACCTCGCTTTAATTCCGCTTCAAATCTGCGTACTTTCCATCACTTATCATTCTGTCCAAAATCCCTATTCTCTTCCTACCCCTACCCCGCTTACCCAACATTCTACCCTCCATTAGAACCTTCAAAAACCCATTGTCTCTGAGTACCCCTTCCATCCACCTTTCCTGTCTTTTTCGGATCTCTCGCAGCAAACGCCTCTCCTCCCCTACCAT
>WURS02013297.1:0-12271 GCA_011762765.2 Rhinocypha anisoptera | reverse complement strand
CGATTCGATTATGTGTGTGTGTGTGTGGAGCTTTAAAATGAAGAAAGGATTAAGAAAAAAGAGAGAATAAGAAAACGAGATAAAAATGTTAGAAAAAGAGATAGAGAGAGAGAGAGAGAGAGAGAGAGAGAGAGAGAGAAAAGAGATTAGCATTGCCGCATCGAAAAAGGTGGATTGAACCTTGCGGGAAAGGATTAAGTGTGGTTAAGGCAAAAAAGTCTGTTTTAGTGGAAAGAGATTCAATTCTCTCTTTCTCTCTCTCTCTCTCTCTCTCTCTCTCTCTCTCTTTCCCAATGCAACCAAGATTGATCGATTCTCTAATCGAGCTTACTCATCTTCTTCAACCTCATTTCCAGTGAAGAAGAAAAGTTTTCAATCAATTTCGATCAATCCATCCCAAATCTGCCTAGACTATGTCACCATTTTCCCTCCTACCCCGATTTAGCCCAGTTTTTTTTCCTTTCGATCGTGGTTTGCGAACTCTACTCTTCTCTTTGACAATGCCTTCAAAAAGAAGAAAAACAATTTAGTTATCGACTTACCTCTTAATTGACAAAATTGTTGCACTATTATGATTACTATTACTATTATTGGTAAACAGCTTGTTGCACCGAATGTTATTGTTGTGTCTCGATTATTAAGTACAAAAATGGTCTAAATTAGGCCCTTGAAGATTAATTTGTATTTGCCCCTCCTACTTTGAAAGGTCAAGTTAATCACAATTATTTAGATAAGCTAATTGTTTTTTTCAGAATGTTTGCATATACACATATTAACATTTCACCTTCATTTCTCTCTCTCTCTCATATCGAATTTGTCACAAATTTAGTTTCTTGTTGAGAAATTCTTTATACGATTTGCATTTTATTTATTTTATTGCAGATTATTTAAAAAAAATAAATTATTTAAGAAAAATTTTAAAAACTTGACAAAATAATTTTTGGTTTTTACTCAAGGACTGTAATGTTTATTTTTAAAAAATTAAATTTTCGTTTTGCCAGCTTCTAAAATGAGCTTGTAATTTTGAATTATTTGTGATTTTATAAAATTAGCTAAATTTATTAACACATTCACGCTAATATTTACACACTTTCCACAAATTTACCCCCCAAAAACTAGCATTTAAGCCCGATGATAATGATCATAATTAATTTTTTTAAGTTGCTAGTTTTTACCCAAATTCACACACAGAGAACGTTTTTCAAAATTTGAAACCTAAAGCTGCAACATTCGAGTTAAAATTTTGACCTGTTTTGAAATCACTTGCACGTTTGGGTTAAAATTTTGACACGCGTTCTGCGTGCACACTAACACATCTACATATGCTCTCACCACAATACTGCCACTTAAAATAGCAGTTAAGCAAGACGACCACGGTCAAGATCAAGATCGACACATATGGTCTATGCATGATCGATGTGAAGATGGCGAGATGAATGACAAGTGGAGCGAGATAATTGAGCCCACGGGTGGCACAAACCCGCCGGGTTGTAAATGGTCAGGTGTATGTATGTGAATTTGAGTATGTGTGAGTGAGTGAATAGGTTGGTAGCCACTGGGCAGTTGAGCTCCACTCAACGTGCCTTACGTAACAGTGGCCAAACTAGTGGTGGTGGCGCCGGCAAGTTACCGTCGAGAAGTGACCTCGGATAGTGGTAGTATTTAAAACAACCGAGCAATCCTCTGACACAGCCACCCTCGGCATTTCAGTTGCACCCCGAACAAGATACACACACACCAATGGCTTTAACCTAGAATCTCTTGAAATCGCCTCATCATCATCATCATCACTTCTATATCAAATAACCAAATCCAACTCTCGACTTCTTCACATTTTATCCACTTTGTGACTGGAATATTCCTTTCATTATTTCTCTCTAGTCAAAATCGATATTCTACACATCGGTTACACGTCATTCTCAATTTGCAACCATGTCTCACTCACTTGATCATCTTGTATTATTTCTCACTCTCCTCTTGTCTTTATTCGAGTCATTTCTGTTGGCTGATAGAGTCGCCATAAAACATCCACCGTTGTTAGGTGAGTGTCCAGTCTCTATTTTTCTCTGTCTCCTCTCTCTCTCTCTCTCTCCCTCTTTCTCCCTATCTCTCTTATTGTGCACTCAAAAACATACATTGCGCATCATCATTTGCATCATTGATTTTCATCTTTTGTGTGTGTGTGGTCATAATAGACCAATAGGGGTTTGGTGTCACTTGTCAGATGCAGATATTTCGCATTGCCGGAGGAAAGATTAAGAGAGAGAGAGAGAGAGAGAGAGAGAAAGGTGATATAATACGATCATCACCATAAAACACTTTGTCGCAATGATGCGTTGCCGTTTCTATTATCATTGTTGTTAGAGAAAGAGGGAGAAAGAAGGAGAGAGGGAAAAAACAAATAATAACACTAACCATAATAAAGAGTAGACAAATAGCTTCTGGGACAATTTTGTGTATTAAGGAAGGAAGCTACTGATCACAAATCATCCCCACCAATTGCTTGTTTGTTTGTGTTGTGTTGCTTTCTCTCTCTCTCTCTCTCTCTCTCCCTCTCTCTGTTTCTGTAAGTTTATGTAATATCAATAAGACAATACAAAGTTTTTAAAATAGTGTTATTCTACTGGGTCGTCTTTCTCCCTACCTTTATTCTTTCTCACATACAGTAGCGCCCCAGGAGCACGCATAGAAAATAAAAAGGGAAATCTGTTATGCGCATGCGTTGCTCTTTGTGTTGTGTATGCTTTTAGCAGCTCCCCGGTGTGTAGTGCGGGATCAGTGCTCCTGGGGCGCTACTGTACATTTTATCTTTCTTTAAGCATTTTTTATTTTTAGAAGATTATAACTAGTTATTGTTGTATCTCTTTTTCTTTCACTCCAATTTTTGACTGTCTTAATCATTTGTCACATTTCTCTTTTTTCTAAGTTTATCCAGAATTCTATCTAAAGATCTTTACGGATCCAAGAAAAAATAAATTCTAGAAAATTTTTCCAATTTAATGGCGTTAATAAAGTTTTTCTATAAACTTTCTCTATAATTGGTTTTTTCTGCAATTGGACTCAGAACTGCTATCTTTATTTAAGGATTGCAGAAAAAGCCAACTCTGTGTAATTACATAGAAAAGTTCCGAGACGTTTTTTGCTAAAAAGCACTATCAAAGTAGCGTTTTTTCTAGAAACTTTGCTGTGATGCCAACTTTGTACAACAAAAATGCTTAAAATTTTCTTAAATTTAATTAATAATTTAGTGACTAATTGTGACCAACTTTTGTTTAAACAGTAAAAGGAAGTCGTCGGTGGGCCAAGTCAAGCAATCAAACATCATCATCATCTTCGCCATTGCCATCGCCATCAGCATCAAATGAATGTACGGGTTCGACTCGATTGGAACATCTACACGGCACGTGTCTCTACCACTACGAGTGTGTGGCCGAATCGGGTGTCTCCATTGGGCACTGCTGGCTTTCGCGACACACACTCACTGTGGGCAGCTGTTGTATGCTCAACCAAACTACCACTGGCACTGGTAAGTATACTGGGTTGTGAATAGAAACCCTTTGAACCCTCGAGGGACTCGGACTGAGATCACTAATGCTAATCCTTTGCTCATCATCCTATTCCGATTGATGCGACCACAGAGGTGCAGAGTAAACACATCGCGAGTGGAACTGCCTCTGGCAACGTAAGTCAACCCTACAAATGAACTTTAACATGAATGAGAGAGAGAGAGAAGATAAAAGGTCAAACAACTAATAAGAGAGAGAGAGAGAGAGAAAATGAAAATTCAAATGTGTGCATTGCAATTGTAAAACAAGCAAACGTTTGTTTGAGTGTTTTTGTGTATAGTGAGTGAATAGTGGAAGCAGTTAATCCGAAAATTTATGTGCTTGAATGTATGTTCTTTTTATTATATTGCTATATAATTTGATGTGTACACAAGAGAGAGAAAGAAAGAAAGAGAGAAAGAGAGAGAGAGAAGAGAGAGAGAGAGAAGAAAGAGAGAGAGAGAGAGAGTAAACATGATGATGCTGTCTATCCGGAAATAAAAAGCCACAAGGTTAAGGTGAAATCGATATAAACTTTTACCGTTAGTGGGTGTCGTTAGTGTTTCTTCCTCTTTCTACCTATTTGTGTGGTAAAAATAGAGAAAGGTGAAAGACCGGTTGAGTTTAGTCATCATCATCGATATGAAGAGGAGAGTCTTTTTTAAAGTTTGATCATAATCTAAGAGTTTTAGGGTAATAAGGAAGTTTTAATAGTTTTCAAATTTCCATGTGTAGTCTGTTAATCTGTAAAATCGTTGACTTTAGAATCTTCTATCATCAAAACCATCAAGTGGATCTATAGTGATCGAGTTGAGTCAGAGGAGAACATCGTTGAAAACGGTATCGAAAAGCACCACCAGTTTGCCATCTTCATCGCCGGCACTGTTGATCACACTGCCCGATTCCGAGTTGGACTCGACCACCGGGCATGAGTTGGATTTCTACGAGATCATCTCGTCGAATACGAAAACAACAAATGGTCCGGGTAACTCGCACTACAGTCACCTCGTGCCACCAACCATCTATAGCTCGGTGGGTTCAATACCACTGAACAATCCGCCTCGGGTGGAGGATGTCTACTCGAATCACTTCCCAGTGTACCACATGATACCAACCAGTGGACCAGCCGAGTCGGTCAACTCAGCTTCATCACCGGGAATGGTCAAACTAGGCGACTCGAGCCGAGCACAGATGCCAACCACGCCAGCGATGATGATGACCACCACAACCACTACCAGCAATAGCAAAAGTCAGTAGCGTTCCTAATTGGATTTCAATGCCCGCTAATGCCATCAAATCCAATTTCTCATCTCCCGCGGACACAGAACCAACAGAAAGACGAGCATGCGGCATCCGACCACTGCGACCCACCGGACGCGTCGTCGGGGGACGAAATGCACAGTTCGGCGAGTGGCCCTGGCAGGTGCTAGTCAAGGAATCCACGTGGCTTGGCTTCTTCATGAAGGCCAAGTGTGGTGGAGTACTCATCGACTACAAGTGGGTACGCTTTGTAAAACACACACACTTTACTCTTTCAAGTTAATTTAACCGAGGGTGTTTGATTGGCAGGTGTTGACAGCAGCGCACTGTCAACCGGGCATGATGGGCTCGTTGGTAGTGATGCTAGGCCAACACGAGCTGCACGGACACACGCAGCAACTCAAGCCAATGGTGAAACCGGTCAAGCGAATGATTGTTCACCGGGACTACAATCCCGACACGTTCGACAACGACATAGCACTGCTCGAACTCGAAACACCGTTCGAGATGCAACCACACATCGTGCCCATCTGTCTGCCAGAGGAAGACGAGGACTATGTGGGTCAGTTTGCCTTCGTGGCAGGCTGGGGCAAGCTAAGCTATGGTGGTTTCATACCTTCTATCCTGCAAACAGTCCGTTTGCCCATCATCGACAGTCACGTGTGTCAGAAGATGTTCGCCGATGCGGGCCACTACAAGTACATTCGCGACAGTGCCCTCTGTGCGGGATACTCACAGGGCGGCAAGGACACCTGTGAGGGCGACTCGGGTGGACCACTCATGCTGGAACGTGGTGGTGTGTGGACATTGATTGGCACCGTTTCACACGGAATCAAGTGTGCCGAGCCTAACATGCCCGGGGTCTACATGAAGACATACGCCTATCTCAACTGGATCAGAAGCATTGTTGATCGATTGTGATACTCTACACGCACACACCAGAGTTGCGAATAAAATATAAATTAGAAATTTACAAACCACGTGATAATGTAACTATTTCTAGTACAAAAATGTGGCTAAGCAAAGAACAAACCGAAGCCAACAGTCAAGTCTATGAGTAAAATACATTGGTCACGTTCTTTGTGAATTGTTCATTTATGTTTTATTCGCAACTCTGGCACGCACATATACACACCAAATTCATTCCAGTTCTTATACACTCTAAACTCAAGTTTTCAACTCAGGACAACGAGCTTTACTGTCTTTGTAGTGAAATTTTCTTGATACAACAGTAAAGTGTAAAATAAGTTAAATGTTATCCACATATCTGTAAAGTTGTCCCATGTTTTACCTTTTTAACGGATTTGAGTTTAGTGTATAGTTTGAAGTATTGACAACAATAACTAATCATACTCGATTCTCTCCTTCTCTCTCTCTCTCTCTCTCTCTCTCTTTCCCTCTCAACATACATCAACGCACATCAACTCATCAAGCTTTCTTTGCTCATCTAATTATATTTAAAATAGAATTATTATCTACTCATTTATTTATTTATTTACACTTTGAAACTGTACTTCTAGCTTGACACAAATCTATCTACCAAACATAATTTTAAATTGCAAATAATGTCTCTTACTTTCTGCTTTGGTTTCTTTATTTTAAAATTATTATTTATTATATATTTATTTTAATTCTTAAAGAATTGATTTCTTGTTTTGTTACTTGTACAATTTTAGCAATTATTATTACAATTTTTTTATCAGGAAAAAGAAAATTTACTTTTTGTTGGCATGTTATATCTTTACACGTGAAATTAGACGCATAAAGAGATTAGAAGTGACACCAGCGACATCAAAAAGAAACAACCACAACAACAAAGTTTACTCTCTTTCTAACCTAGCTCTGACCATGTGGAAGGTGCTAGTAAGTGACTCATTTGGGTAGAAATCTCTCTATTTTCTCTATCTCCCGCTCTCTTTCTCTCTCTCTCTCTCTCTCTCAAAAGTTGTAATGTCGGAGGTCGTAAGTCAAAAAGTTACCCAGTGCAAGTTTTCATGCATAATAGATGCATGAGAGTAAAGGAGAGAAAGAGAAGAAACCTCCATAATCATGGACTGTTTACATGGACGACAAACTGAGAGAAAGAGAGAGAGAGAGAGAGAGAGAAAGAGAGAGCAAAACGAGTCTAAGTGAGTCAAAGATGCACGCATCTCATTAATTAAATTTTTTTCTCTCTCTTTTTCTTGATCTCCATACCATCTTTAACATCAATTATTCACATCTACTTAGATACCACATAGTAAGAAGGGTCAAAGTTCAAAGTTAGAAAGCGAGAGAGAGAGAGAGAGAGAGAAAGAAAGAGAGAGAGAGAGAGAGAGAGAGAGAGAGTTGGCATCACAGTTTTTGTGAGACTGTTACGGTCGGACGAGAAAGGCAAAAAAGCGAGAATAAAGAACAAAGTATGCACACAGATTTGTGAGTTAGTGTGCAAGTTTGGAACAGATCCAACAGAATAGATAAGAACAAGACTTTCGTCCTAGAATAGCTTGACTTGTCATGAAATGAAATGAAAAAAATGTTTTGTTGAAATAAGAAATTGAATGCAATTAGAATATGTGTGGTAACTTTTTTTCTAAAATAAGATTCTAGTTTAGTTATTTTGAAATAGCTAATAAAACTAATTTTAAATCGAATTGAGTAAGAATTCGAATCAAATCGAATGCGAATGTGTGAAGTTTACTTTTAGGCCACTTGGGTAGATATAGGTGCATCGAGTAGTAGGGCACATTTTGACATTTATTTATTTAGTTTTATATAGAATAAAAAATTGTGTGAAAATAGTGTTTTTTTTTGAAAATTCTAAACTAAATTAATGCTTGGAGAGAAATAGAGAGAGAGAGAGAGAGAGAGAGAGAGAGCCGGGAAAAATGAGGTGTCTAGTGAGTGTAAAATAGCCATCCGGTATCGATCTATCACCATCACGTTAGTTTTATGAGCATCTATGAGTCTCTCTCTCTCTCTCTCTTATGTCGAAATGACCACCACCCAAGGAATCCATTAGTCATGCACTTGGCTCCATTCTTCCTATCTCACTACTTTTTCGGGTGGTGTCTCATGTTCTCATCATCTATCTTCATTCACTTCAAGAAGAAGAAGAAGAAGAAGATAGAGAATGGGGGGACTTTTTAAAAAAAACTAGATTCTCATCTTGCAAAGAGACCTTGTGTTGTGTTAAGTATATAGAATAGTGAGATTCTATGTGTCGTATTCTATACTCGGTTTAAAGTGGCGCCCGGCGTCACTTATGGCTTTATTTTCGGTCTCACTGCATTTGGCAGAGAGAAAGAGAGAGAGAGAGAGAAGAATTAAAATTTAAAAGTCTATTGCGGCAAGATGGGTAGAACATCAAGTCAAGTTAGAGTCAATTGAGCTTCCGCGAGGGTATCGATTTGAGAGTAACTTGTCTCTCTCTCTCTCTCTCTCTCTCTCTCTCTCTCTCTCTCTGACTTTTTATCCAAATTCGATTATTTTGGTTACTCTCTCCCTTTCTTTCTCTCTCTTTCCATCACTCTCAATTACACATACCCTCTTTATGTCTATCTCTCACTTTTCTTTTTTATGCTGTCTTTCACTGTCGATGATTTTTGGGTCAAACTTTTTGAATCCTGCCTTGAATCATATTAGCTTTGTTCTTTTTTCATTCTTTCACTTTCACTCTCGAAGATCTTTGGATTGACCCAAGACAATATATATGGATTAATCTCGTCTTTCTTCTTTTCTCGCTCTCTCTCTCTTTCATCGGACAAATTCGAGATCGAGAGAGGCAAGAGAGAAGCAATCTCAATAATGGCACCAGTATTAAGTATAAGCTGAGAGAGAAGAAAAAAAAGAGTGAGAGAAAGATAAAACAAAAGACAACCCACTCAATGGACAAAATGCCAGAATTAATCAGAATCGTCTGAGCGATGAGACAGTGAGAGGGTAAGAGAGAGAGAGAGAGAGAAAGAGAAAATGGGGCACAAAAAACTATAAGAGACACCAGACATAATTAAAACACAAACAAGCAAGCAAGCAAAAAAGTGAGCTAGAGAGAGATGAAAAAAAGAGGGAGAGAATGAAACCGGAAGAGAAGAAAAAGAAAAAGCAAAAAGTAAAGAAAGAAAGAGATTGATTGCCACTGGATAAAAATGGAAAGAGAGAGGGAGAGAGAGAGAAGTGAAGAATTAAATAAGAAATAGAGATAGAGAGATGACGATTAAGTAACAAACTAGCTACCCCCGTAGCTTTTGAACCAAGTTTGAACCAAATGACAAAGAGAGAGAGAGAGAGAGAGAGAAGCGTTTCACATGTATTTTATGTGTTTCATTCTACATGTAGAGTACGCGAATTCTCACAAGCGTTATTTTGCAATATTTTTTGTGTATTTTCTCGTTGACATCACAACACGTTTTAATAGAATAGGTAGATAGATAGATAGAAAAGTATACAAGTCACATAGTGATATCATTATTGTGACACTCACCTGAAGTTGTTTGCGAAGAATGATGCGTGATGAAGTAGAGATTGAGTGAGAAGTGGCGGGTGTTCCATTTGGGTTAGATCTGTGATTCTTGGTGTCACCTTTAAAGAGTTTGCTTGAAGGTGGACAAGTGGTGGTGGAGTGCAGGGGTGAGTGTGGTGGTGAGGCGAGCATCATCGTAGTTGAAGTACTGGTGGCACTGTGAGCCATCCCTGGCACACCATTTCATCTCATCCATCATCCATTTCATTCTTCATCATTTATTCACAATCTAGATGTGGTCCAATCTGCACTTCTTTCCAAACCACACTCCACTTCCGGTGGCACAATGACACACATCACCAGACGTTGCTTTTGGTTGGTATCTTTTTGTTTGTATATAAATCAAATCAAATTTGTTAGATATGTGTTTTGGTTACATTTTGGGCAAAAAGGCTTCTAACTTAACCAGACTAACCGCAACTCACTATGGTGACATTTCCAAGAACTACTTACAACTATTTTTTTTAAATAGAACCAAAGACATATTTTTGCCAAACTAAATTAACTAGAATTTGACTTGACTGGTTCAAATCTTATACTAAAAACTATTCCTTCCTAACCCGGATATTACTCCATAGCTCTCATCATAAACAAAACGCCTTCTAACTAACATAACCTTTGAGAACAAAGAAAATGAGCTCAAATGACATTAATAATATTAAATTAACATAAATATGTTACTTATTATTATCTAGGATAAATATGTGAAAAACAATTTTGCCTAGAATAACTAAAACAAATATGCAGAGATAGATAGATAGATAAAGAGAGAGAGAGAGAGAGAGAGAGAGAATAAACAAATAGATACAGAAATTTTTCAATAATTTAAGTTAAATTTTATAACAGATTAAATTTAAAAGCAACAAGCGTAAAAAACAAAGTTCAATGCAACCTTCATTTTATACACTTGACCTTAAACTTTTAAAGTATATGCATCACTCATTAATTCTAGTAATAATAATAATTACAAGGACTCAAATCACAGACCAATTTCTCTCTCTCTCTCTCTCTCTCTCTCTTTCCTTCTTCCACTCTACACTAATGAATTTTAATTAATCATCCGAGTGATTTCTATATTAAACATTAATAAAAAGGGGAAATGAGGGAAACAAAAGAGCAATACTTGACACATAAACCGCAGATTGAAAGCGAAATACTGAGAGAAAGAGAGAGAGAGAGAGAGAGAGAGAGAGAGAGAGAGAGGTTGTGAAAACTGATAATTAATAAAGAAAATAATTTATAGTTTATGACTCGCCAAGGGTAAAGTTTGTTATTATTATTATTATTATTATTATTATTACGATTATCTCATAGATCACCCACTGAGTTAGATTCAGTTAGCTCTCTCTCTCTCTCTCTCTCTCATTCTCTCAAATTATATCACTCTCTCTCTTTTTCACTTTTTCTCCAGTGTCTTCTTCACTCACTGGAACACCACCACCCGCAGTATTCTAACTTAATTAATTTTTGTTTGTTATAATACTATCTCTCCTGCTTTTGTTTGCCCGGGTCGTTTTCTCTCTCTTTCTCTCTCTCAATCTCTCAAAAATGCTGAAGCAAAACTTTCCTTGGTTCTATCTCTCAAAGTCCACTCTGGGGACACATATTGTGAAGCATAATGCATATAATGAGAGGCTTGTGATGCCAAAACCGCAGATTAACCCAGAGAATGGGAGAGAGATATCACAGCTGGCAAATGGGAGTTAGAGAGAGAGAGAGAGAGAGAGAGAGAAGAGAACCAAGAGATCCACCCACTTTAAAGTTACAACTTATTATTACACACATAGCTTAACGTAGTATAAAAAGAGGAGTGAAATGATGATGAGTGAGTGACATCTGGTCGTTGGGTTGGGAAAGTGTCAAACTGACTCGAATATATATATCATTACTAAAACCGTTAGATAAATACATTTTTTATATGCAATCGAGAAGAAAAACTTGTTCCAAAATGGGCAATTTTTTTGTAAACTATAACAACAACAACCAAAACCTAAACACATTTTTCTTTTGATACAACAGAATAAGTCATGGATCTCACAGAAAAAAAGATATCGAAATGATAAGATTGTTCTACCTTTCTACCTAAAAAAAAAGAATCAAGTCAAGATCACTGATTTGGGAAGGATGCGGAAGAGAGAGAATGTGGATAGAAAAACAGGGATAAATCATGGGATGCTCACCGGGTGCATTGTACCGGAGATTAATGACACAATGCTCTGGCGATGTGATGATAGCACAATGAGAGAGAAAGAGAGAGAAATGGACAAAAACGACGAGGAAAAATTAGATTTCTATACACACAACACAACACAGACACGAGAGAGAGAGAGAGAGAGAGAGAAAGCGTGGGCATTAGTCTTCATTAACGCATCGTGGTCCGTGGATCACCCAGGTGTAGTCGCACCAGATGACCAGTGCTTGAGATTTGCACGGGCTTCAACAGAAAATGAAAGTGAGTGAGAGAGGGAGAGAGAAGGATAGATCCGGTTCGGGTGGCATTCAGTGGTGGACTGAGCACCACGCGGACCGCGCCATGCGAGAGACACCCGAAAAGCCGGCACGCGGGACCCGCGAGAGCATGCGTCTCGAGTTGGCTGTGCACAGCTGGAGCTCTTGAATTCACAATTTGGCGCCACTCAGAATCAGAGAGAGAGAGAGAGAGAGAGAGAGAGATTTTATTTTGAAGTACTGCCGCAACTTTAAGAATTGGAAAATTTACAATATCACGATAATTTTACAAATTTCAAAATTACAAATGGTAACCACGAAGACTGATTTTAACAAAAAAAATTTAAAATATTAAATGATTTGTGTGATACTTTGAAATTAGCAAATTTTGTTCAAAAAATTTGCCAATTTCACGAATTTGTCCAAAATTAAAATTAATTGGTACAGGCAACACTCAAGAAACGGCCAAAAATGTTCTCTACCTTTGGCAGTACAAAGTGGCCTTTTTTCGAAATGT
>WURS02013286.1:0-12272 GCA_011762765.2 Rhinocypha anisoptera | reverse complement strand
TCTGTTTTGACCACTGGAAAATCGCTGTGACGCTGTCGGTGTGCGAGGCCGAGATTGTTTTGGTTCGTTGTCACATGGTGTTCTGCCTTCTTTAAACTGTCGCACCCATGAACACACTTTCGACACATCCATGATACCATCACCACATGTCTCCTTCAACTGGCGATGAATTTCAATTGGTGTCACACCACGAATGAGTACACGCTGGTCATGTAACGAAAACGCCATTTTAAGTATAGAAAACAGTTCTCATTCTCACGGCTACCGCTAGAGGTTCAGTCTGTCATACAGTGTCTCTGTCACGAATAGACAAAGAGTGCCCGCTCATTTTAAAACAAACCGCATGTTTCTAAATGTTTCCAGTCAGGAGAAAAAAATTGGAGGTTTTACAACTTTAATGCACCTCGTAGTTCTTCCAATTGGTCGTGGTTAAAACGAAAGACACATTTGTTATGTTTGCCCTTGTCTTCTTATCGTATACGTCTACGTAACACCCTGCAATCCACCGCAAGGTCGTGTGGAAGGGGGTGAGCGATGCATCACCAGGCATGCCTTCCCACATGCATATATCAGAAATAATTCACAGGCAGGGAAACTAATTACAGGCAAAATATTTCATTGATAAAAGAAAAGACATGTCACGCGGGACCAATATCGATTAACATTTAATTAAAAAACATGCAAGATATTAAACATATATATACACTTCTTCCCTTAAATATTATCTCCGAGCGTGGGGTCATATTTATTTTGGTCTCTAATTGTTCGTGGAAAAAGTGGGATTTTATATCTATCTCTTCGACAATGTATCTCTCTAATTTTATGTACGTGATCTGATCTACCATAATGTGTCGGGGCTCGCAATATAGGGTAAAGGGGGGTGAATCGGACCAGCGGGTGAATAGGAACGGTTTTCATAAGGTGCACCTAAATCCGTAACTGTGCTGCTGAGACTCACTGCGTTGCCTACAATGTTACCATGTAACCTAACCTGCTGGGACACTCGCAACGAGAACATTTTGACTGCAATTATTTTCTTGATACTCTGTTTTACGTAGGATTTCTACTCGAGGCAGGTGGGAAAATGAACTTTTTTAAAACTTTGTGTAGGTTTAAAACACGAGAATAATGTAATTCTTTCTGGGATTTAATTTTTTCTTTACTGGAAGTGAATTACTACAATAGCTACTACAATATGTTAATTTTTCTTGCCTTACGTCGCATTTGGTGTTGCTAAACACCCTAGAAAAACAGAATATCCTGTCGGGTGGAAAGGACCAGCAGACGCGAGTGTTCTTTTCCAAGTTGCAGTTCGTGTCCGAAGCATTACACCGCCCCCAACTTCCCCGAACTTTTAAAAAGCGGGTGAAAAGTTTCTTCTGTAATTCAAACATAAGTATATTATACTGAAATTTTTCAATTTTTGATTTCTTCGCAGAGGGTTATCAGGGTAAATCAGGGGCCAAATTCGAATCTTGTGGAGGACGAGTGAAGTCCTCTTCAGGATGCTATTCGATTCCGGATGTCAGTTCCGTAACACCTCTACAACCACTTACATTTATCGTGAAATGTGTTACCAAATGTTAAATGGCAGTTACCAAATCACAGATTAGAAACTCGATGCCATCCATAACACGTGCCATATTAATACGGCAAAATATTTGTAAAGATATTAAAAAATTAAGACTACGGACCTCCAGGAAAACTCGCACTTCTTTTAATTAGTCCTGAAACTCGCGTGGGAATAATTTGATTTAATAAGGCGACAATGGTGCTAGAAAGGCCGAGTATCTCATAGCCGAATCCAGTTACGAGGCATGTCGTCACAGGTTTTCTTTTGAGATGTGATTGGGAGAGCAGGTGTATAGTATACTTTGCATAGCGGGGAACCCGATGAGAACAAATCCACGAAGGAATTATAAAACGTTTTTTTTCGTGAATGCGGATTCTCGCCAGCAAACGAACGGGAATCCATTAGTGGCCCATTAAGGAAATCTTCACAGTTGTAAAAATGTGGTCGCGTCCATCAAAGCGGGCTTGACCATCGTTATGAAGGTCACTCGTGGTCCTGAACACGACCGGAATTAAGTCACTGCTGGCGTCCGGCACGTGCTCGGCATTTCTCACTTACTGCGATTTTGATTCGGATCTGGAAGAGGGGAGAAAATCAATTCTCAATCTGAGAGTATTAATAGCCGCAGAATTCATGTATTGCTTAGGATCTGGTGCGCTATTCACTAAATTCAATTTCCTTTCGCGCGAATGCCTTCACATGTTAGGGGGCATACAAAAGCATATTCAATCTTGGTTTCTAAGTCCGATTGTTTGTTTTTTCGGTTCCTTAAGGCTTCCCTAAATATATAAGGCTCAGTATATGTATTCATTCATACAGATATAGCCACCAAATGGCGAAAACTCTCGACAAATACTAGGACATGAAGAAAGGGGTTTTATATACATACTTTATATAATTGTTTTAAATCTTATGTGGCTACGTAACGACCTTGTTCAGAAGGAAGAATGGTTGCATTCTTACTTCTAAAGAAAGTGGTTATGCAGCCACCGACGCAAGGGTCTACGTCTACGAAATACCCTGAAAGCCTCCGCAAGGGCGTGTGGCAGCGGGTGGGTGAGCCATCACCAGGCATGCATTCCCACATGCACATATTAGATATAATATCGTACACGTGCAGAGAAACCACTATCATACAAATATTTCAATGACGAAAGAACGGGTCTTGAGATGCTTACTGGTTAAAAGCAAAAGAGGTATGCCATCTGAAGTAGTGTGTCACTCCACGTACAGGCAAATACTTTCCAATCGCCCCATCGACC
Organism: Rhinocypha anisoptera; assembly: GCA_011762765.2. NCBI lineage: Eukaryota > Metazoa > Arthropoda > Insecta > Odonata > Chlorocyphidae > Rhinocypha > Rhinocypha anisoptera. Next base: position 9,437 of record WURS02013286.1, on the reverse strand, counting down.
CCTCTTTCCCATCCCCTCTCTCCCCGGTAGGAAATTTCTAAATCCGACCTTGAGAAAGTTTCCACGCTTCTAGGTGTCGAGAGTCAAACCCCGGATCGGCCCCTTTAAGAAAACGGAATGGCCTGTGGTAACTTCGATGGGAGTGGGCGATAACGCGCCCGAAAGTGACAAGGAGGAAGAGAGACTTTTGAGATTTGTTTTGAGGTTAAAAATACGAGCGGCGGCGTCGTATAAGGCCTCGGATGTAAGGACATCGTTTGTGCCTACTCGCCGCCGATATGGATTCCTGGAGCGTGCCATTTCTGTGAAACGATTAACCGTAAAAATACCTATTAAGAAGGAGGGGTAGGAAGAGAAAGAATGGCCTCGGTTAATACGATTCGCTGCTCGCAAAGTAATTAATAATTTCGTGGAAAAGAAGAGATTGCTTGCTGCTATACCACGAAGTTCCAAAACTTTCCTCTCGTCTCACTTGAAACTCTATTATGAGTGCACGTATTATATAATAAGTGTTGTGAATTAAGGAAGATTAAGGTATTGGCCAGCTAAATCAACTATCATTCACTATTATTTTCGAAAAGGAGATGAAAAATTCCATTCTGAGTTGTAGAAACGCGATAGAAGAATAGCTATGGGAGCAGAAGCTATTACATCGTTGAGAATGGGAACCTGAGAACATTACCAGAATAATAATTCATTCATAATAAATAGTCCATTGATATCTCTTTAGTGTTCTTTCGGAATATTGCATTCATTTTTGTACAGATTGAGAGCATTAAATGCCTATGTCTGTTTATTAATGATAAGGAGATGGCAAATTTACACTGTTAAAAATGCACTTTATTTAAATAAAGTATATTTTTAAAAGTGAAAAATTGCCATCTCCTTATCACTAATAAATTCGAATTCCAATTAGATATTTACTAAACTTTGTATGTTAAAAGCTACGTAAAAATATCTTTATTAAACGTTAACATCCTTTCTGACGAAATTCTTATTTCATCTTAAATATCATAAATTTAATGTATGTATTTTTAATATTCCAATATGACAGTGCAGGTCTTGTGACGTGAACTGTTCTCTAATGTCACTGCAGTGTTATATTGATAAACTACGTGGAAAAGAAAAATATTTCCTAGCATTCTGCTGCATTTGATAATAAATGATTATGTATTAGTCATTGGCAGGTTAGTTGACCACATTCGAAAATAACTAGCCTATCACGCTGTGAAAGACTTAATATCATTAAATCAAATAATATTTGACAATATGTGTAATAATAGAAGTACAATTATAATAATAGGGACTTGATAACGCAAGACCGTTATAAGCAAATAAGACATATGGAGTCACGTAGCGACGTTTAGGGCTCATTTGTTATAACTAACAGTCTTGTCGTCCTAAATGAAGAGACCCCAAGAAAGTTAACATTTTTGCTTAAAAAATGGTTAAGATGCATATTTGAAACTATTAATCTAGTGACAAATGTAAGATTTGATTGCATTATCAGAAAATTTTACAAAAATAATATATTATTGACTATTATTATTTTCTATTTAATTAAAAATCAGACCATTGTAATTAAATGTTTTCTATTATAAATGACTTTCAAACAAGAGGTTTCACGAAAATTTACCCGATAAAAATTAACAAATTCCTGTAATAGAAACAATTTAATTTGCAGATGAAGGAGAAATTCATTTTTAAAGTCTCAAGGCTCAAAACATTTCAATAACTTTTGGAAAAGGTTTTTCTAAGCTGCTTTTAAACAGAAAGAATTACAATTTTTAACAGAATTTTATTTCTTATTGGGACATTATTTGCAACTGTTATACAGATGAAATAATAAAGAGATCACAGGTGAATTTCAGCTGTCAATTTGTCGATTTTAACGAAATATCTAATCGTCCATTTTAGTAAAATATCATTAGATCAGTTCTTATTTTAATACTAAGTGTCCTTCAGTGTATTTTGGAGTAAAAAAAGTAAACCCTTGTAATTTTCCATGAGCTGATTTCGAATTTTTATGTAATTCGTTCATCTCTGAATAATCATCCTCCGCTTTTTATTTATACACCTTTCTTTGCTTATTTTTATACACCGCCAACTCTATTAATTTATATTAAGGATTATTACATCATTACCTATTATGACATTATTCCTTGCATCTCCGATTTCGGGCTATAGGGGTAATCATTTTTTATCTATCATGTTTATTTGACGGCTGTGATTTAATATCTGTATTCGGATGGTGCGCAAAATAATTGAAGCTGGAGATATTGTCTGAGATGGATGCTGCAAGCACCATCTTCTTGAGTTAAAAATCCGTGTAGTGCGTAATAGTCCTCCACGCAAAAAAAAACCTATCAACGCTAACGAAGCTCCTACATCTACTGAATATTTTCATCGACAAGAAATATATAAATACACGTCGTAAATGACCTGTGGAAATAGCAATGATAGGAAAGGAGTATGGTAGGATTTTATGAATTAATTAGGAAATGTGGAAATTTAGGTTGGTAATATGACAGGGAAATGCTAGAGATCCGAGAACCTACATCTAAAATTCTATTTTTTCTCTATTTTTATATTTGTGGTCCATGTAGACCATACTTCTTTTAAAAATAACCAATATTTACCACCCTATTAAAATTTTTTTGTTCACTAAAATCACGTAAATCAAACTATATAAAGCGTCTGAATCTACATTTTTAATTTGCAACATGGGCACTGTTTTTTTGTGTTTGTGTAGAAATAGTATTCGTTAAAATTACAAGCTTCATGTACAGTTTCACGCGTGAGGATAATTTTTTTAAAGGCTGAATGTAGTGAAAGGATTATGAGGTACTCATCTCACTCGGGTAAGGCGATAGTATGATTCAAACCAACGAGAAAGGCCTTCATACAGCGTTTATAATTATGTCCGCGGTCGACGTTAAAACTTTATTTATTGGAGTGTCCATTTCTGTTACAGCCAACCACTATTCACGATGAAATTATAGCCTACTCTCTGTTTATATTTCGTAACATCATACTGAACGAAGAGCTACTTCAGTGTTGAATTATACGCAGATGTGATGAATAGCTGTGAACGAGAAATTAATGAATGATTTCGGAGACATTCATTAGAAAAGTATTGTTATATGGTGAAGTGTAATTTACTTCCCTAGAAACAGACGCTATTGTTTTCCGATCGTGGCTTTTCGAACAGAATAATGCATTAGCTTTGCAATTATTATATTATCAAGTGAACAGCATATGAACCGACAATAAATAATTTTAGACCACGCTAGAATGAAGTGTTAAGGAAGCGAAGAGAAGGGAATTTCTCTCGTTGTCTCTGACAACCGTAGCGTTTACATGTTCTGGATGGTGTTGCATGGTTCTCGTTTTTAATAATTTTTTGAAGAAGATAGTTTTCCTTGGTTGATGCGGCAGTACCGTTTCGTCCACTAGCACAAATTTACCACTCGTATCCGGGTTTGCTAATAAAAGAAAACGGGAATTATTTAGAAAATATAACCAAAGGCGCCCTAAACACACCTTAAATCACAATAGGTAAGACGATTCATTCGCTAAATTATTTTTCGTAATGACTAGTTATCAATCAGAAGTAATAGATGAGGCTCAGATTACGATTCCTGTATTCTCTCAGTATACACCTATTCAGTTAACCGTCGCTTCCCATCTTCACTTCCCTCATAATTGGCGTATTTGATTGGCAATCCCTATACTCCACTTCTCATTGCATGTGGAATGCTTGAATTTTATCTTGGTTGGGTGAAATTTTTGTCTACAGAGTTTTTCCAACTAGTCCTTTTATTCCCATCGTTTAAAAAAATTAATTATTTCGCTAAACTTCTTTCTGTAGCTTAGCGTTTAGTGTTAATATTTTCACTCAATATTCGCTCCCGACGCTTCTATCATTCTTCTTTAACTTCGGATTATGATTTCATCTGTGTCCAATTATTTAATCCTTGGTTCTTGATTTTATTATTTGTTGTGTACATCCTTCGGTAACGATTACACTTCTTATATTTCACACAATGGCTAAATCGTGTTAGTTTGTCAGATTTCAAAAAAGAGATCAGAATTCTCTATCGCTATAGAATAATAGAAACATTGCTTAACGTGCTGCTTGTTTCGCCATGAATATGAAGCGGCGAGCATTTATTTTGCTTAATTTATATTTTTCGCATTCCCAACAATCGAATGGTCACATGGTGAATTGTGGCAAAGTGCATTATTTTCATAAATATTCGCCGTTTCAACAGACACTCCAACAATACTTCATGCACAATCCTTACGACTCTTAGGTGTCGGGTGAGTACTACAATGAGCAGCGCACATAAAGTGAACTGTGTGCCCCTTGGCATCTTTCGTTAACGGCTAATGCCTAATGCCGTCTCCAAGTTTCTAGGGTCCATAAAAATCCTGCCTTTACCATAGTTCCTTCCCTTTTCTAATGACGTCAATGGTATTGGCCTTCAGAAATTGGCTGGCGAACAATAAAAATGACCCCATTAAAGGGTCGTTATGATTGTTGTAATTGCATGAGCCATTTTTACTCGAAATAATGGCCGGCTCACAGTCGTAACTAGCTCTCTTGATATGGTTTCACCTCCGTTATCAAGAAAAAAATAATCATCAGGCGCACTTTACGGGGTGGCGTAACGTCGCGCCAGGGTCTCCATAAAAGTCGCAGGTAGTGTCATTTACTCTTATTCTTTATTTGCGCGATGACCACGTAGAGCAGACACAAATCTTCCATTTAAAAAATATCTAAGATCAGCAGATATGATTCAGGATAATCACCATTTATGGTATCATCACGCCACAGTTCCCTTCGGCAGAGTGCTTCTTGTGATAACCATCGCAATCATCATCTTCATGACTTTCGTGGCACTCCGTCCGATTCCATCCCTCCGCGGAGATTTCCTCTCCCGGGGGCTGTTTACTATTTCTATTAGGCAGGTGGGAGGGTTCACGTTGTGACGGCGATTGTTGATTTTAATGTGCCTTTAAAAGCATCTACTTGCAGCGATTCTTGTCGGCTCATTCAAAGAGAATGCGAAGCTCACAAATTTAACATATAACGTGATAACTGTCGGTGGGAAAGTGAATTAGTGGGAATGACCCGGACCGGTAAGAATTATTCCGCCATAAAACGATACCGACAAAAGTGTGAACACACTAAAAAATAGTCAAAAGCCGTTGCAATTACTTAGCACTCCGGCCCACCAGCCATTAGGAAAAAAAATGGCATCTCGCTACCGTTATAAAGTAGTTAAACGCACATTGTCATTGGCGTCAAAATTATAATTGAATTATTCATAGCCCAGAATAAATTGAATATATAGTTTCTAGTAAATATCTTATAGAAGCATACACAATATAATGAACATTTGCTTTGACGGTCAAATTATTGAAAAATATTCGAAGTCAATGAGATATTGATCCCCCAGGGAAAAAAGTTGGTTTCACTCTCAGAATCTTTCTATGATAAATAGAAGAAGGCCTTTATATACGTTGATGTAAACATATAAATCCTTACTTTAATCGCATGAGATAGCAACTTCTGTATCCAGTAGCTTTTTTCTGAGATTATTTAACATTTCAGACTTTTATTACGATTATTTTTATCTGTTAACTGGTATCGTGGGTATGTAAAGGATTTTCTCAAAAATTTTTGTGTTTGTTGAAAAAGATGTTAAAATAAGAACAAAGTATTTCGTGAAATGAACATGACTCTTATATAAGCTGCCCAATTGAACTTTAAAATTTGAAATATTACCTGGGATATAAATCAACAGGTAAATTGTAACGAATATAGTCTATCTTATGGTATCCGATAAGAAAGAACTTTGATTATAAATTTGAACATGAACATCAACCATGTTGTTTTGAACGTCAATCTATTGATATGAGCATTTCCTGTGTGTAGCCTCAATTCAGTTTCGTATGGACCAGAAAGTATGCTACCGTGAAAAAGACTTAAGCTTAAAAGATGCATCTGAAGAAGGCTTAGATGGGCAGAGGCGATTGAGTCCGTAATAGTTATTGATTCTAAACCGTGACAACTGGCAGTAACTGACACGTGATAACTAATGAGAAAAATATTTTCGGTGAGTAATAATTTTTATTTGAATAACGCTTGGGAATCAGAATATATATATATATATATATATATAAACTAGAAATCAATAAATTCGATTACGTAACATAACTATGCTCAATATAGATTTTCTACGTTATTTCTACTGATCGGCTTTGTTAGATTATATTGTATGTATAATTAGATTATTATATCATTTGTTATTGTGTCTTTAACCTTACTCTTTCAACAATAGCCTACGAGCAAATATCTTGTATTAACTGAGGACGAGAGGGAAATTAAAGCGATATCATATTATTTTCTTTATTTCATTTTACGGTACTCAGTTGTTTTTTGGATTTATTTTTTAGTAATCTTTATCAATAACTTTTAGTATTGAGTAAATATAATTTTTCAGTAATGCAATTAGGCAATCTTTGGAAGAATCAACTTTATTCTTTAATTCAGTATAAAATAGGTGTCCATTATTCCAATTATTCTATCAGCTTGAATGAACTCTTATTGAATCACGTTTCTAAAATTGGTGTTTGCTTTTGCCAATGTCCGAGAACGTGTCAAAGTACGTTCATGTATTCAATAAATACCGCATGTAAACGAATTGTACATCCCTTTAACAATCTGAAAAATTGCACAGGACTTTAATTAGAAGAAAAAATTATACTGTTTATTAGCGACCATTTTCGTCTACATAGTAAACATCATCACTATGTAGACGAAACCGGTCGCAAATAAACAGTATAATTTTGTGGAAATTCGCAAGTTTTACTTATCCAGTGCATTCATGGATGAATTCCACACGGTAGAGCAGTGTACGGTTTATTATGACTGCGAAAGAATATATCCTCGTACTTTTGCTTTTATAACTATTGTCCCATTATTTGAGCGGGATATAAAATAAGAATAGACCATAGAGTTGAGAATAGAAAACGAGCTAAATTGAGAAGAGAAATTCAGCTAATTAATTCAACAATTGGCATGAACAGATCATTTAGATCTGACAATCATGATTTAATTTAATCTTTCAATCTACAAGTGGTTACATTTGAAGCTTGCAGACTTCGTTCTTTCTTTCGCTGTTCCACCATGTTTTGGTATTCCATGAGCAGCAGCAAAAGTGAAATGGGATCCAGAATAATGTGTCGTTGGAGGGTAGGAAAATTGTGTCGTTACTCAGAAAACACACAAATGCAAATACGGCAGGTTCCAAAACATTAAGTCAGTGTCTCACACCGGAGGTTAGGCTGATAGATTGGAGAAAATATTGATCTTTCAGGGGGAAGTTCGTGAAACCTTATAAAAGACAGAGGGTGGGCTTTAAGATGGGCGTTAAGTAGTATAACGGAGGTCTTTAGCATGTTGGTTGCAAAAGCAATATAATAGTAATGAAACACTTAGGGGAGGGCTGGAACACTAGTTAAAGAAAACATGTGACGTATTATATGGCGAGTACAAATCAAGTCGATATGCGATATCACGTTGCCGAACAAATTACTTTGTGGGAATGATTTGTATGTTTATTGAAACGAGAGCACTCAACCAGATAATATATGTGAGGATGTACATGATAATGAATGGATTATGAGTAAATACTCAATAATGAATTTGGTAGATTGTTTTAATTTATTTCATTCCGCCAATTTGACGGAGCAAGTGACAGTAACTGTTTAAGAGACTGATTTGTGAACTGATACTCAGACTTCGATAGCGCTTTTAACATTTTCTGATTGTTGAGATCATTTATAGATGTAAAAGTTAATGGCTATTTTTCTCCGGGACAGAGATAGAGGTGGCTAACCTGACATTATTTGTGTCTATCCTTCGATAAAATATACATTCAAATATTACGGAATTGTGTGAACACCGTGAACGGGTTATGGTCGCCAAAATATAATCCTTTAAATTCCCGAGAGATAAGGTAGTAAGTCTCTTTCGTATGAGAAGATGGACAGGAAGTGATTTGTAAGAGGTGTCGCTCTGAGCGCAATGACAGACGGTGACTTTTGACGTTTTTTAGTAATGCCCTTATGGAAGTTTACACTAAACTTCCTCATCATAATTTCTATAAGAAGAAATTCACCTCAAATTCTTTTATTTATTCACAAAATTGGTATAACACACCTCCGTAAAGAATTTAGAGGAAATTTAATACCCCATTCGAATTTATGAAATGAGACTGCCCTACTGGGAATACCATTCAAGTTTAGTAAAGTTTCGGGTTGGGACCGGGAATGCTACATCTCTTCTTGTATGTGGGAAAAAGGAGGCACGAAATAGAACTGGGAAAGGAAATAACGTAAGTATTTCTGTTATAATGAGTCCCGGAGAACGAGACACAAGATAATGTACAGAAAATCTAGGAATATAAATGTAGGAATTAAGTTAACGATTAGAAAGAATGAAAATATGCAGGAAATTTTCTCCCTCATTTTTCCTTGATTACCATAGGAGAATCGTGAGGATCATCAAGGGAAGTGTATAATAGTCATGCATAAATGCCATGGGTAAGCGAGTTCGTGGGTTTGTCTCCCTCTCTCTCTTTCTAGAGGGTAAATTAGGATTCTGGCGCAGGAAACTTGCAAACGGGAGAACAATTTTAAAGGTTCGGGTCAATGATGCAGTAGTGCAGGCAGGCCTATTGTACATCCACGAAAATCTTATTCAAGGCCAAGCTGATGGATGTTCATATAATAATAACCAGTCTCTATTCCAAGCGTAGGGCATTCCTCTCAACCCCACCATGACTTGAAATTTGGTGTTAAAATATTAACACATACTTTCGCTTCTGTGAACATATACCCGACGTTTTATTTATTCATAACTGAAAATACTATTCAATATGCTTAATTGAATCAACACGTTACTAATAATATTAATATTACCTGTTTATTTTATACTTTGATAACATTTACTCAGTCGGCACATCTGGTTTCATGACCATAGATTTATTATAATAAACGAAATTTAGCAGTTAGTAATTTGCATATTCAAATGCTGCAAATATGAATAGTAAGATATGATGCTTTCGATATTGGTTTAATATCTCTTAAGATACCTAGTGTTAACGTATTCCACAAAATTCATTCGTTATTGGAAGAGGCATTTTTATGCTCTATTTCCTCCCGAGGTGAGAATGTTCTCTTCAAGCTTTCGGTTTCGGGTTCCTAAGCTTTTACGGTTTTAATGACGCCCTCTGAATTTTATTGATTTTTTCGCTGCTTTTGCTCCCATCCCGGGTGGTCGTGGACCCATTTAATCTCCTGGATAAGATCAAATTTGCAAGTCGCGACCTACGTCAAAAGGGGGTGCTAACAGTACTTTGATC
>WURS02013275.1:0-12272 GCA_011762765.2 Rhinocypha anisoptera | reverse complement strand
CCTGCACCATCCTAAAATCTGAGGATGGTGCAGGGACACCGAAACCCTGGGTCAAAATAAATTTTATTCAGTAGAAATTTCCAATTTTATTTCACCATGTATCTCTTTATCTCTTGACCTCCCATCAATGGACTTTGGAAGTAACAGACAAAAGCTGCATGATAAAACTTCCAAATCATTAGTGATGTATTAGTTCTCAAATTGACCGCTTGGCAGTGCTGGTGGTCTTTCAATTGTAAACAAAGACAGACTGAATTATTAGTGTGTGTGAGAAATTTATTATTTTTTGTTATTTTGGTTAATATATTAATTGTACCGCCCTCATCATGGCATCAAAGTAGAAAGAAAGTGTTAAATGGAAGCATATAAACCTATGTTGCACAGATAAATTAGGTTGTGTGGGGTATATGTAGTTAAAGAAGCAAACAGTTGGTGACATATGCAAAGCTAAGGAAAAAATCAGGCCTTATGAAGTGAAAGTGAAGTGTTATGCATCCAGTGTAATTGACCTTATGCTGTTTTTGGATCAAATAAGTAAATGAAAGTTGATGTAGATGTTTGTAAAGATGGGAAAGATACTAATGTTCTTAGTCATAAGCACATGAAAGTTCCTAAAAATAGGTTCATCACCAATCTGTGCACTTTCAAGGAATGGAGATAGCTGATGTTGCTAACGACTGGAATGTAATCTGGGAGTTAATTCATTTAAAGCTGTTTACATGGTTATAGTATTTACATTACGCTCATAAATACTGGAAGTTACTATGTACATATATTGCTTTTATTATTTTTTAAAATTAAAAATAATCCCTTCCCATCTAAGAACAATTAGCTTTAACGGACCATCCATCCACCCTATTAGTCTGTTGATGAGAGGTTTGACTGTTCTTTGATTTCTTTCCACAATCCTATGTTATTGTTTGGGGAAGTTTGATACTATTTATGATTATTTGACTCTCTTACTACAAATTTCAAAGCGTCCACCGGCTGCAGATGAGGCAGTTGTCCGCACCCTTTGTGAGTGGGCCGTCAGTACAAGGCGCTCAGGTGAACATCGTGCCATCGCTGTCGCCGCCCTTCTGGAGAGGAGGCAGGTAGATCTTTTGGCTGCAGGAGAGGAGCCCTACACCGGGGAAGGCAATAATCAGAATGGAGGAACTGGGGGCGAAGAGGGAGATTCGGCTTCATCTGGTCTTTCCCCAGGCCTACCATCATTTCAGCCACTACTGATGAATTTCCTTGATGATGATGCTCCAATTTTGGGTGAGCTATTTAGACTATCTCCCTCTCTTTCCAAAATTTAAAGTATAAGTAGTAATGTGTTTATTCCAAAAGTCATATTCATATTTTATTAGAAATATTTAGATCTATCTTTCTCTTAAATTTTCTCTCTTTTTAAAAGAATATCTTTTAAATTACGAGTTACAATGAATTTTTTTACTGTAATGCTTACTATGCATTATTTGTTCATTCTATCACTGTCACGTCAAAATATAAATCTGTTTATCAAATAGGAAACATTTAATGATGCAAGCCTGCCGCCACTTTGTGCACAAGTCTGTCAACTCCTGTGATATTTTCTTTAATTCTACAGAAAAAGTTATTGGTTGCAAAATCTCCATGTATTTTTCACTCTAAATACAGTGATCGATTTCTTAAAGCTGTATTGGAATGCTGAGACCTTTTTTGGAAATGTTTTTCTTGTTGAGACAATGAGTTCACATTATGCATCTGGCATGGCATCCAATATTGAGATGCTCATACAGGTGGAAATGCTAATGTTAAAAGGTTGCGCAGAAGTAAAAACTATTTGGTCGTTATCTATAAATAGATTGAATAAAGTTACACCTGAAACTATTGATTTTTTCACAAGATTTCCTCAAATTCAAAAAAAGCTAATCAACAGTAGGGAGTATCATTTGGTTATCCTTTCAAAGTCAATACAAAGAAAGAATCAACTACTTCCATTTCTAAAAAGCGAAATACCTAAACTTTTCAATTAAAAATGCAGAAGGTGTCAGTTCTAATTAGCTACTCTCCAGCATTAAGGTTATAAATGTTGAAATTTCCCAAGTTTCAGCGTAATACAAGAAAGATTAATAAAAGCTTCTTATTTGTACTTTCAGATGAAAACCCATCTCAGCAGAATCGTGCCATGTTTGCAAACTTGGTTCATTTATTCTATGAACTAATCAGACATGATGTTTTCTCTCATGATGCCTACATGTGCACACTTATTTCGCGTGGCGATAGACTCTCTGGGGTGGGCATCACTCCTGGTCCGCCGACCACCTCTTCCAATAGACCAAGGGCTCGACGACATCCCAGTGGATCTGGGAGGCACCCTGGCACCCCAGCTGGCGAAGTAGAAGAGGACCCTCCTGTCGGAACACCCCTATTTCCAACTGTTGACCTCGTTCCGACTAAATCAGAGGTGAGAGGAGTTCAATCATTATATCCCATTACAAGCTTCATATCAGACCAAGTTTGATATTACTTAACAGAAGCAGAAGTGCATAAAACAAACATAATGAGTCCAGTTCAATCATTGCCCATGAGTTTTAAGTAAAAAAAAATCTTTCTTGGTGTCTTAGTGTCACCGATTTTTAGCTAAAATCTCCATAGGGATTTTGAGTGTTAAACTTCATGAAAAAGTACATAAGTAAAATAGGAGTTAATTTTTTAAGATATTCATTTTTTTTTTATCGTTCAGACAATTACAGTACAATTACAATACAATTCCTGTCTCAATTTCAGAAGTGTTATGATTTTTTAAAAATGTTTATACTAGAGTACTTATAGTAGTAAAGACTATACTTAAAGTATATATGTATATACTATTTCAAATTTTATATATTATAACAAATATCATACTATTTCTCCCCAGAAGCAAAGCTGAGATATCACCCTTTGGCATTAAATCCTTAAATGACTTAGTCTTCACTTTAAAAAACCATTTATGTATTATATTTTACATTAGGCGTCAGATTTACTGTATGATCTTGTACTTTTATCTATTTATTTCAAATAAGCAATTTTGGTAGACTATTTGAATATTGGCAAGTGTCTTGCTATTTTTTCTATCTTAGTTAAATAGTTTTATAAGTAAAAAGAAAAATTAAAAGTATAACCTATGACTAGGGAATAGCTTGTGAAAACTACAATATGCATAGTTTTAGGTATGATGTGGTGGAATTCGAACATATTATATAATGTTAAGGAGATGGCAACTTTCCCCTTTTTTGACAGTGGAAAAATCACCATTTCGTTATAATTAACATGTAAAAACTAGCCATAAGTTAGCAACCAAAACTTCACAAATTTCACTATTTAACATTCTGATTTCATTTTTTGAACTTAAGGATCATGTCCGAACCATGGATTATGATGACAGCAAGATTGATGATGATTTAGACAAACTTCTCCAGCACATTAAGGAAGAACAGCAAAACAGTATGGTAAGTATATGTTTCATGGAATGTTATAAGATTGAAAAAACTTGTAATGATATCATAAGAAACTCCTAACTTAAGAGATATTTATTATATACACATATTATATTCAATACATTAGATTATTTCAAGTGCATTTGTGCATAAATTAATATATTTAATAACAAATTCATTGGATCTCTTCTCTCCAGCATAGCAATAGAATTATTACAACCCCTTTACAATTCAGTTACTTCAATTTGTGATTAATTTCAGGATGCCCCAGATTCTCCAAAAGATGAACCTCCCCAGCCAACTATACCACCACCACCACCTGTTGAGGAAGTCACTACTTCTGGCACAGGGACAGAACCAGCAAGACAGTCAAGGCATCTACTGTATACTACTCACTTTCCTCTTCCCCAGGTATAATTGCACTAATCAGTGCTATAATTTTTAATAATAATGATTAGTTAGTTTTAGTCAGTATATTTATTTGGCAGAACTTTTAAAATAATAATTTTCCTTATTGAACATATTGTTTAGTATAGTGAACTTCCAATAGCACCATCATTCGCATAAATCATTTGTATTTACTGAGAATTACTCAAACTTTCTGCCTTCCTATTCATGTTGTGGAAAAAAGGTGCTACTTTTTATTGACCAAATTTTTTAAATTATATATGACCAAATTTTGTATTTACATGTAATGTAATGTATAGTGTTATGTATTTATTATCACATATTTTCCAGTGTCAACTTTGACCCATGTGGAATGAATAAATTTATTATTATTATTACAGTGAAACATGTCTTAATCGAAACCTGTGGGGACCACAAAATTTTTCTGGGTAGGACAGGATTCCGCTTAATGCAGGGTTGGCCATTAGTGTGAGAGGTTTATGCCATTATTATATGACAGTATGAAAAGGGGTGCTGCAATGCTAATTAGGAAACAATTAAAGAAGAGCAATTTCTGATGAATAAAGAAATACATATTTTTTTAAGTTTTACTAACATAAAAATTTAATACTGTGAAATTTGTCCTAAGTGGAATCTGGGGACCACGACATTTTTCTGGATAAGATAGGTTTCCGCTCAGTACAGGTCACACCTAAGACAAGTTTCACTGTATACGATTTTGTAACAAAAGAGGTCCCGAATAATGTGAGTCCTGACTACATAGTTGGCTTTTCTTTTAATCACAGCAGGAATGAGGATTCCTAACAACTTCAAAACTAACCAATTAGTTAAATATCAAAATCCAAACAAAAAGGTTACTGTTACTTGGAACATAAGAAAAGCATGTAAAATTTCAAAATATTCATGAAAATTAAATAGCATTGTTGCATGTTAAATAGCATTATGGTATGTCCCCACCAAAAGCTATAAATTACGGAAAATATTTGTGTATGGAATGCCCTATATTTTCTTTGAGCATTTAAGAACAGTTCAAATAGCATTTTAGCAATAAATGCATTCTTATCGGCTATCATTATATCTAAAATTCCCATTATTTTCATACCTCTATCTCATTTACCAAATCTTACCCTCCAATTCTTTCTTTATCAACCTCATCACCTTCCCTGTCTCTTCCGTCAACCTTTCCTGTCTTCTTTGAATTACACTTTAACATTACCTCTCCTCCCCAGCTATTCTAAGCACTTATTCATTAGTTTTCTTCTCTCTCCACTTCTCCTCCATCCTCTTCCTAACCCACATCTCAAAACTCTCCAAACTACTCTCACCATCCATCCTCATGGGCCATGTTTCAGATGCATATAATACTGCAGTGTCATATTAAAAACACATTGCATGATGGACTAAATAAAGATGTCAATACTCACAATTAATTCAAGAAATACAGTGTGAAGAAAGAAAGAAGTTCAAGTTGATACATTTGTCACTATATTCCAAAAAAACTTATTCTAATGTTCATTTGCTTGGAGATTCCAGTAAATAACAGCTCATTAAATCATAATTCCTAGCCATAAACTTATCATGAGTTGAGTTTTCTCCTTAGTATTTTTACTTTAATTGGTTACATTGTGAAATGTTATATCCTGGAATAATGTTTAATTCCTCAACTTGATTGATAAATGCTCATTAATGTATTCTAAAACATGTTTGCATCTCTACTTGCTTTTTGACAATAATTTAAACTTCTCTCAACCTATTATAGGATGATACATTCAGTAATCATGACTCAAACCAGCGTCATGTCCTCCTCTATGGTGTTGGCAGAGAAAGGGATGAAGCGAGGCACATAGTAAAAAAGACAACAAAAGAAATATCTAAGTTATTTGGCAAGAAATTCAGCATAGATGTTGCAGAAGGTGAGTGGTCACCTTACATAACCATCGAAGAAATCATCAAAAATATCTTTTGATTCATATTACTCTGGATTATTCAGATATCATGTGTTGGCACTGAATTCATGGGAAAGAATTTGTGGAATTTAATATTTTATAATTATCATTGATGACTGTAACAGCTCTTTTTTCTTCATGTTACTAGACTTTGGAAATCACTATTTAGAATTAATTAAAATTATTCAATATTAACTTTGTCTAATCTAATTTATGTTGAATTGTGAAACCTGATACTCTTTCTTAATTCAGTAAACTCTTGTTATTACGAGGCTCATGGAACAAAAAAATCGGCAGTTTGTAACAACGTACATAGTTTTTATATAAACATTGCAAAAAAAACAATTTGCTCTTTTTTTACCCGTTTAATTTTTCAAGTGTTACAGCCATGCTGTGAAATGATCTCAGTCATGTGAATAACAATCAAATTATGTGCAAAGATGAAAAATCAAACAAACTAATTTGTTGTTTGTAAATCATGCATCACGCTATTTTTTTAGTATTCGTTGCAAGCCGGGAAATTAATTCAGCTGGGAGATAAATTCCACAGAAAAACTGCTCGGCTGCCTGTACAATTACTATTCGGCAAAATTAATGCAGTACAATTCCGAATTTAAGTATATCAATTTTATGGAAAATTTGATTTCTCGCAAGTTAGTGAGTGGTCCCACCCGATTCCTTAAGCAATATAGAATTATTATTTGACCTCATTATGAAATCCAACCGTGTATTCGCTCCAAATGGACCAGTCTAGACTAAGACTAAACCATTCTATTAGTCTTTAAACATAGGTCGAAAATGAATTTATTGCATTTCATTCACCAATTAAAATTTTTAAACAAAACACTACTATTAATATCTTTAGTGCATTTCCATTAGACAATCTTGATCTCTTCATGATTTTCTCAGATTATTACTGTGCCAAAAGCCTTCGAAAGGAAGAGTTTTAGCCATGTGTTAGAGAGTTTTTAATACTATTACTTAGATTTTTTATTTGTTTTATTGTATAATGCACATTATTATCCCCAATGTAGTAGTAGACTAGATAGATTTAAAAGTAAGGTGGTCTAAGTCCCTTTTGGCCCCCTTGAGGGCTCAAAGACACTTAGGCCTATTGGTCATTTATACCATCTGCTGTGTAGCCATCAGCCATAGTAGTAGACTAACTGGTAGTAAGTAAATATATTATTTAGTTAAAATAAGCCCATTTATGTGTAGAGCTAAAGCCAGTGTCTTAATGTAAGTTCGACACCAGGGTAAAAATAGTTTAAATCTGAAGAGAAGTGTTATTAGGGAGAAATATATATTATGTTTTATGATAAACTCACTTTCCTATTATATTCACCATGAAGCTCCTCCAGGCATTCTTTTTACTTATTGTAAATCTCTATTGGTTTCATTGAATTTTCTATATTGCCTCTTAGAGCCGTTATATATCATTTTCTTTTTTAATTCCTGGCAATTCGTTCACAGCTTAATGATGAATGTACATGTTTTCCCTGAATCTGACATCTGTATTTATCATTACATCACTTTTTCCATTAAATTTCCTTTACCTTACTTATTGGAGCTAATTGTAGTTTGCATTATTTTCTTTCCCCCTACTTAAAAATCACGTTCTTCTAGTTCTAACACAAAAGAGTTCCTCTTCAAAAGCAGCATAAAACCCTTACCTGGGGTTATATGGGACACAAACTTTGTAATTCCACATAAATATATTTTCCACACGACCTAGGTTTTGTCGCAATGCACCATCAGCAGGTGGACCTGGGTCATGTGGAAAATATATTTATGTGGAATTACAAAGTTTGTGCCTCATTTAAACACGAAGCAGTTCCACCAAGTCACGCTGGAAACTATCTTCTTACCTGGGGTGTTCTTTGATACCTTAGATTGCTTTCAGATTTTATTTATCATAATCAATATGCTTCCTAGAGGAACAAAAATTCAGAATATCTCAATCGGATTAATGCCTTAGTGTTCACTCCAAGATTTCTTGAAAGAAGATCAAGTTTCCATATCCAGAAATTCAACAACTCCATTTTCCAGGAATATAAAGCAGCATGTTAAAACTTCTCAGTTTGTTCGCTGTCATGTGGATATTGAATACATTTACTGATTTATTTTCTTCATTAATCTTCAGGTTTTAAGGGTTTTTTTGGAATACCTACCTACCATGCTGCCCATTTAATGTCACTTTTTAATATATGTGAATTGTAAATTGCAGGAGGAAAGGTGAAAAGACACTCCAGAGGGGAGTTCAGCTTTGAAGGCACCATGCAGAGGGTCCATGGAGGCCTCTCTTATTTTGATCAACATGTAGTTACAGTACAGTGTGCTGCCGTGGTTATTGAAATGCTAGCTGCATTTGGAGCTGGTAAGACATATACTGTGGAATCTAAAATATTATGCCCTTTTATAATTGTACTATTATCTGCAAATTCTTGTTTTAAATAACTAATTTATGGTAATCTTTTTGGATTCTGAAACTTGTCCCAGCAACATAAATGTTTTCATGGTTGTCAACATTTATACCGATGAGGAAATGTTATTGGCTTAATATAAAGTGATTAACTGGACCCAGTTGTACTTAATTATTATTTCAGTGATAGCAAGTCACTAAAGGTTAATTGAAATTTGCATATTTTTAGTTCTTAGCATTAAAATGTCTCAGTATATATAGAAGCATTCAATGAGGAATACACTGCCCTAGTCTGCAACATCTTTGGGTGATATTAACAACTACTACAAAGTGTCCCACTCATACCTGAAACTTTTAATTGCTGAAACTCACTCTTAACTTTGGCAAAAATTAACAATAAATGGCATTAAGCTTTACATACTTTCTCCCTTGCTTATTCATATAAAATTCCTAACCTTTTACTTCCTCTTTTTCATTTTCCTGTTTTATTCTGATATCTCTCATCATATTCCTGGCCTCCATCATCACTTTTTTCCTTTCCTTGCATTTTACCTTCACATGCAAAGCTTCTAATCTACACTCACCCTGTCCTTCATCAGTGACCAGGCTTCTGACTCATATAATGCTACTCGCCATATTAGCCTTTACCAATCTTTATTACACTTAGATTGCCTCTCGCAAATTCCTTTCTCATCACATCCTTTCCTAGTACAATTCTTATCCTTATCTAATGACTGCAATATTCAGTTTCTTTCAGCATACTGGTCTATTCCAGATAGCTGAAGTCCTCCACTTGCTGTTATTTTTGCTCTCCTATATTTTTACTTGAGTCTTCCATTTTTTGGATAAACATTTGTTTTTTGTGATTTATTTTCATATCACTCACATACTACTGTGATCAAAAAGTAAGGTGAAATTGTCATTTAAAACTCCCGGGCATTAGGAAGGCAGGTAATTTTTTTTCCTAGTTTGGTAGGACTATCTATAACAATTGTCGAGCATCTGTTTGTCAAAAGGTTTAATTATCTCCGAGCTACACATGTTTTTGTAAACAACCAAAAGTGAATTTTTCGATTTTTACAATGGGTGATTTTGTTGAGCAAACAACTTGCATCAAATTTTGTTTGTGGAACACATTGAAAATGTTGTGGAAGGCCTTTGGTGGTCAAACTATGGCACAAAAAAACGTTTATAAGTGGTACAACGAGTTCAAAGAGGGCCAAGAAGGCATTGAAGACAAAACGTGCTCTGGACGACCATCGACGTCTACCGACGAGGGACACATCCAAAAAATCAAAGATTTGTTGAAAATCGTCGATTTACAATTAGAGATCTCGCTGATAGTGTTGGAATATCATTTGGCTCAGCTCAAACCATTTTGAAGAATGTTTTGTGTCTCAAACATGTCAAGTCTCGATTGGTGCCAAAAACACTCAATTTTTTGGATAAAAAGATAAAAAGTTAATGTGTGTAAAACTTCGCTGTCTGACTATCAGGACCACTTAAAATGCATTATTACTGGAGACGAGACTTGGATTTATGCATACAACCCTGAAACCACCGACCAATCCAGCGAATATCGTGTAAAAGGTGAAGCAAGACCGAAAAGACGACGGCAAAGTCAATCGAAAATCAAGGTTATGTTGACAGTTTTCTTTGATTATTGTGGTGTGGTGCACTATGAATTCCTTCCGCCGGGCCAAACTGTCAACAAAGAATATTATTTGAGAGTTATGCGTCATTTGCGTGAAGCTATTCGTCTGAAACGGCCTGAATTATGGGTGAACAACTCTTGGTTCCTTCATCATGATAATGCACCATGTCATATTTCATTGGTTCTTTGCGACTTTTTTGCTAAAAACTTGACTAATATCGTTCCGCAATCATCGTATTCGCCTGATTTGGCTCCTTCCGACTTCTGGCTATTCAGTAAACTCAAAAGGCCAATGCGGGGATGCCGTTTTGACACGATCGAGGAGATAAAAACCAAATTGAAGAAAGTCTTGAAGGCTATACCAGAAAAAAGACTATTCCAACTGTTTCGAGGATTGGAAAAAACGTTGGGAAAAGTTCATTTTATCGGACGGGGATTACTTTGAAGGGGATGAAATTGATTTTGAAGAATAAATAAAGAATTAAATTTTATAAACAATTTCATCTTACTTTTTGATCACAGTAGTAAATATTCCTTCTGCCTATGAATAAGACTGCAGCCCTCTGACTAGGCTAACCAAAGCCACAAAGTTCATCAAATGTACTGGGTCCTAACCAACACAATCCTTGGCCTCAAGCTCTTTTTGTGCCTCCCTTACCATTGCCTCACGGTCTCTACATATGCAATAAAGCACATGTGAGATACTGAACACTCCTGTCTTACTCCTCTCCCCGATGTGACCTTTCCCAAATCTTCATATGCTGCCCTTACTCCATGACACATTTATTTACCCATCTAATAAGATGTATGTCTCTCCCGTCTATATGCTTATGCTTTAACTCAGTCAATGATTTGGTAAATGACATTGTTGGGAGAAATCAAAGTAATAGATTGTCAAATAATAATTAACTAATATAAAAATCTGCTGTTTTTTTTAGGAAGTTCTAATTACTTGCCTGTTCAGGAGCATGTGGCCTTTTTATTTGACCTCATGGAATTGTCCTTAAACATTTATGGCCTCATAGACTTCTGTATACAGGTGAGTCTTTTGCATTAAACTGTTAAATTCATTTATACAATTGTTTTCTTCACACATCAGTGAAAGTGAGTTATATCCTCTGAAGCAAAATACTTATTTAGTTTTTTATCTTAAAAATTTAATTTAATCTCACTCAAAATTTCAAAAGTTATATTACTACAACTTCATTAATTTTATTTTTTCATATAGAGATTAAAATTATATAACATTCTCTTGCATCTTATTATCTCTATGTATCATGTATCATCATTTCATATGTATATTCCATATATGAAGCAGTTATATTTGTAATTACTATCATTGCCAATTGTATGTTATTGTGTGCAACATTCACTAGGATATTTACAGTTGTGTTTCAAAGAAAATTCTCTAAATATTTTGTTTTATTCTTAGCTCCATTTGAATATGTACTGTCAAAGTATAACGAGTATGGGATGCAATGAGACTTTCATTTTAGCAAGTGATTTTATGCCCTTTGTCAGTTTCACAGGTCACAGGTCAGCATATACCATTTTGTCAGTAGTAACAAGTGGCCTTTCCTGTAGTACGAGGGTGGTCTGAAAAGTTTCGGACCTTAACTTGAAGATGGCAGCACTCGTAAATAAAAGCTAGTGAATTTTGTTGTTCATCTGTTTACAGTTACTCACCAAAGTTTCAGCCATTTTGGATGCGAAATTATTATGTAACAGTCATTTGAGTGATTTGATGTGAGTGTTTTTGTGAAAATGGACAAAATTGAGTATCGAGCTGTTATTAAATATTTATTTAAGTGCAATAAATCCGAGTTTTGTCACTGATTAATTACTGTAGATGAAACTTGATTACACCATTATATGCCCGAAACTAAAATACAGTCCAAACAGTGGACTGCACAGGGAGAATCTGCTCCAAAAGAAGCAAAAACTGTTTTCTCGGCTGGGAAAGTGATGGCGACTGTTTTTTGGGATGGTATATTTTAATCGATTATCTTCAAACACCTCTCTAAAAGTACCAGAGGGACTAGGAAAGGCCAAAGTGGTCTTAGCCTCGAGGACAGGAAAATCCTGATGTTCACCTCCCCGTGGTAGAGAGGGGGCAACCCTTGATATAACAGGTGGCTAACAAGCACAGGGACTGAGTTTTTCTTCCGGGATAAGGAGATCCCCTCCTCCAAGTGCCAACGGCCTCTATGGAGGGCAGATGAGCAGGTGGAGGTAGGGCACCCTGTTGTCCTTGGGGTGGGAAATAACCCCTAAAGGTGGATGAGACATTGAGTGGCCAACGGCATAGGATGCAGAAGTCCGCTTCTGCAGTGGAAACCAGCTGGTGGAAGGCAGCAGTTTCACCAGTAGGCACTGATGGCGCAGATCAAGAGGAT
>WURS02013267.1:0-12272 GCA_011762765.2 Rhinocypha anisoptera | reverse complement strand
AAAGTCGCTTCACTCACGTCGAATCTTTCTTTCAACTGTCTCTATATTTAGATTTCTCTCTCTCTCTCTCTCTCTCTTTAATGTATTTTCTTTCATACTCTTTTTCATATTTTCTTTATCTTCTTATCTTTCAATTTTTATCACTCGTTAAATTTATTTTTCTTTTTTTCTCACCCTTATTCATTCTCTTGCTTTTCTCTTTCTTTCTCTCTCTTCAATTTACCACCTTCTCTATTGTATTAGATTAGATCGGAATTGCTGTAAAAGTGTCATCACAATGGCACATCCGAAATTTATTGCATTTCGAATCTCTCTCTCTCACTCTTTTTATCAATAACAACAATAATAATATCACACATATAATAAATAAAACAAAATAAAATTTAATGGCTCTTTCCTACGTAGAAAAAAGACTAACCAATTTTGTGTGTGCGTGTGTCTGGCACTAAGTCTATATTATTATTACTGGCCAAATGCATTTGAAAGGAAAGAGAGAGAGAGAGAGTGAGATAGGTGGGTAAAATAAGAGATTGATTTGTATCAAAGATAGAGAGAGAGAGAAAGAGAGAAAGTCAGAGAGAGAGAGAGAGAGAGAGAAAATTAGGAGAGAAAATGAAGAAAAATAGTAATAAAGCAAGTGAAAGAGGAAAAAATAAAAAAGCGATAAGGAAGAGAATAAGAGAGAAATAGAGGGAGAGAGAGAGGAGAGAGATTTATATGAATCAGATTGAAATAGAGTGAAAAGTGTCACTAATTTATGTGTTATCTTTTCTCTCTCTCTCTCTCTCTCTCTCTCTCTCTATCTTACTTTCTCTCTTTTTCCTCTTTCTCTCTCTCTCTCTCTCTCTTTCACTCGATTCTTTTTTCTCAATTTTCTATCTTTTTTATTTTTTGTTTTGTAAAATAAAATATTCATAAATATCAATTTTGCTTCTCAATATTGCAAATAGTTTATTTGAACCGCAATTATAATCTACCTGTTTTTATTTGTATTTTTTATTCTTTTGAAATTTTTTAAAACTTCAATTAAAAATAATTTTTTTGAAAGTAAGAAAAAAATTGAGAAAGTGAGAGAATTAATCCACCACTTGAATTTTAAATTGCAAGTTCGATGACACTCCGGAAGTACCACACTAAACCAATCATGCGTTTAGTTTGACATTTTAAACTCTTCATCTCTTTCCATCTCTCTCTTTCTCTCTCTCTCTCACCTAACACTTCTATTACATTTCATTTTATGGAGTGAGACAATGATGAAATAAAGGACAAGAATGTGCTTCCCATAATAGTGTTTTAGAATAGGAAAAATTCCTCGCACTTAGACCAAGAAAGAAGAAAAGTGAGTGGAAAAAATTTAAAATTATTTTTAAATTGAACTAATGTTTTTTTCTCAATCTATTTCCAATGGTTTCTCAATGGTTTTTCATCTTTCACTTATTTTTTAAATGTTTTTTTGCTTCATCTTACATAAAAAATAGAAAAATTGCCAAAACTTGATAGATATGATAGTTAACACAAAAATGAGTTATATTTGGGTATATATATGTATTGCGTGACTAAACTAAATTGAGGATAAGGTTAGAGCGGAAACGCAAAGCTGAATCCAATAATGATCGAATTGTAAGCAAAATGAAAGATAGATAAAAAAGAGACAAATAAAGAGAGAGAGAGAGAGAAAAGACAGAGAAGGAGATAGAAGAGAGAGAGAGAGCAAGAGAAAGAAAGAGAGAGAGAGAGAGAGAGAGAGAGAGAGAGAGTAAACCAAAGATAAGTACATTCAGGATATTCAACTTAAAGCAAGACATGTAACTCAATAAGTTTCAAAGTGCTCACACGAGGATTTTGTTGTTTAGATAAGCTAGATGTTTGGTGATGTTTGAACAAAGGGTTTTATGGTAAAATAAGCAAATTTCAGCTTAATTTCAGAACGTTTTACTTGATCAATGTGGTTTTCTATGTTCTATCTTCTATGTTCAATGTTCTGTTTTTTGTTATTGTGCCACCCACGTTTTTGTACTGTGAGAGTTACGCTACTTCCACTGTGCTTAACCGATTCGAATCTAACTTTCTATGTTATCATTCGAATTTTATTCCGATTCGGTTCGAATTTTGTGCATAAATCTAATTCTCAGTCAATTTGATTCGGAATTTTAACTTTAAAACTTGAGTTTGACCTCGGCAGCTTTGTTGTTTTTTACAAGAGGCCCTCTTGTAAAAAAATTTCATTACTATTGATTCATTAGTTATTTTGTTATTTTCCATACAAACTATATGTAGTTTAAAAGTTTATAATTCGTAGGTTAAAAATCGATATTCTTAAGTTAAAACTACAATGTCTAAGGATATCATCAAGAAAATCTATTTCAAATATTTATCAGAGATTGGCGGAAAAGTGAAACAACATTGAAGGTTAGTTTCATTGAAAGCATATAGATGGCGTGTCACACTTTCAAGCTAATGATGCCTAATACCAATTTTCGTAATATTGGTATTTGAAATTATGAATATTTGAAAATGATTGTGAAAACCTAGTGTGCTTTATAATCTATGAATTTCATAAAGTTTGTAGAGAAATATCAATCAAAGCGAAATTTTAAGTTAAAATTTAACTCATTCTTTTTTCATTGACGATTAGTTATATTGATTGTCTATAGATGGCGCTACCGTTTTTCACACTTCTAGGCGAATGGCTGATGGAATCAAATTATAAGATTTTATAACGAATCTAATTTGTAATCACTTCTTTCAATATACGATATCTTTCCAAAAGACAAATAATTTTTGTGACAACAGTAGAAAATTGTCAGCAGAAAGAGTTGATTGAGTTGCTAGAATCTCTTGGACACTTTCGCTCTATAGTACTTAGAAGAAACAAAAGTCACAACAAATTACTATTTCAAAATAACTCAAATCAATTTGAATTTGTTCTTAACAAATTCATCGTAATCAGAATATGTTCTGAATTAACATTTTCTAACAAGAATTTTAACATAATCAAATTCTGAATAGCAACCTGAGTTTGTGATTTGAAATTCACCTAACTAATTGTAAGTAATCGAGTCCAAAATTGAGATCGAAACGAAACTTCAAACACGATTCTCGATTCTAGAAAAATCTAAGAAAACAATCTTATAACTTGTTTTGATTGGCTAAAAGCCATAATTTGGAATATCTGAAAAAGAACTAGTAGTAGAAATATTAACTTAATCCAATCGCAAAACAGATTTCTCTACAAGAAAAAAATAGACTAGACAAATAAACAAAAAAGTTCCGTTTTTTCGGGTGCAAAATATAGGAATTTTTCCTGTAATTGGATTAAGTTGAAAGCTCCAGATTAAGTATATATTAAATCGATATAGTAAAACTTAATTTAAGTAATTCTATTTGATTCGGTAAAGTACATTCAATATTTGAACGAATCTACTTGGTTTTTTCTGTATATACTCTACTCAATTAGTATAAGAGAAATTCTCCTAAAAAATATGTTTAAAAAATAGTTTTAGCATTGAGGATTAGCTCTATTTTTATTAGATAAGTTAAGTTTGGAAAGTACTTGTCTATAAATTAGCAATTTTGAATTATTACACACACTCATTCCTTTTTGGTGGGAATGGCAAGTATAGAGTTTAGAGTAAGGAGCCGTACACAGAGAACGTACTGTCACTCATTCTTACTCTGCTTTTGCCACTCCCAACAAAGGAATGAGTGTGTGTCAAAAGTCTAAAAACTTTTTACGAAAGCTTTCTAAATTTTATAAAAAAAATTACTGTTACATCATGTAGATACTTTTGGTAGAACTCTCGGCTTAATCTAATGGCTTAAAAATACTTTTCTATGGAAAAATTCTATATAATAGACAAATTATTATTGATTGTTCACAAATAAGGGTGGAGGTATAATTATATGTAAAAAATACTCGCTTGATATTGCTTAAAGCCAATAAATGACTCATTCTAATGTTGAATATAAGAGACTTCCGTTTGTTGTTGTTGTTGTGTATAGATTGATTTGACTAACCTAATATGGTTTGATTAAAACCACACAGGCGCAGTGGTGATCGACTGTGGCATTAACGCCATTCCGGACCCAAGCAAAGCGTCCGGCCAACGATTGGTGGGCGATGTTGACTTTGATGGCGCCAAACAGGTCGCTTCTTACATCACTCCAGGTAAGCTCTTTTGGAGGGCATAAATTATATTTCATTTTATATGGTGGAAATTGATCTAGTCACAGTTAGTCACTTAACGGTTAAGTTAAGTTAACCTAAACGAAAAATAAATATTTAGCAAAACGGTATTTTTCAACCAATTATACCGATACTTTCGTAGGATAGTACAGTTTTTCTTGTATATATCGGGTTGGGTTTCTCAAGCCACTTTTTAATCAAGACATTTTCAAAACAATATCCATATGAAGCCTTTTATGAAACAATCAGAATTATTGACATTTTGTTTTGGGTCAAAAACCGAAAAAATATGAGCAACCAACTGATAGTTAAACTAGAACTTTCACTTTAACACAAGCGAAAATCGACACCGAAAAATTTACTGATAAGGCCAGCAAAGGGATACTTTATTTATGGAGAGGAAAGGTTCGACAGTGGTTTTTCTGTGACTAAAATTCTTTTTCGGGGTCTAAACATTCCGATTTTTTGTCAAAAATAATTTATGGACTATCTCAAAGTAAAAATTTACAATTATATATCAAAAGTAAAAATATTCAATTTTTTTTACCTTTTTAGCTAATTTTTTAGTGTACGACCAATGATAAAGTTGCTTTCGTAGAATAGTGCAAATTTTGTAAGTTTGAATTAAGCCAAGGTCTCTAGTAAAAGGAAAAACAAGTTAAAATGAAACCATGTTAGTTGCCTTGAGACCCGAACTAACCATCCTATGTCTTACCTCTCTCTCCGCAACAGTTCCAGGTGGTGTGGGCCCGATGACAGTGGCCATGTTGATCGCCAACACAGTTGACTCTGCCAAGCGAGTCTGTGGCATGCAGAACGGCAATGCACACTAGCGTTATTCCAGTGTGTCTATGTGGATTCCACTTTTCTCTCATCTCTCTCTTGAAGAAAAACCTGAGCTTGATCTGTGTCATCACTTTTTTGTTGATTGTTTGTTGTTAATACAATAAAAAATAAAATATATATAAAATCGAAAACAAAATTTTTCCATTCAAAAAAGACTTGGCGAGTGATGATTGACATTTATCGGCACGACAAATCGCGCCACTCGATGAACACCATGTTGACTGTCACAATGCTTATCGATGCATAGGAAAAATACCTAAACTCTCTCTCTCTCAAGATAGCACTTTCTTTCTCGTTCCCTTTCATTTGTTTTATTCCCTCTCTCTCTCTCTCTCTCTCTCAAACTCACTCTCTCACTCCTTCTTATTCGCTTTACTCCCTCTCTTTCTTTCTTTCATTCTCCCACTCTCAGGATAACTCTCTCTCTCTCTCTCTTTCCACCACAAACTTATTCACTCTCTCGCTCCTTCTTATTCGTTTTACTCCCTCTCTTTCTTTCTCTCTCCCACTCTCAGGATAACTCTCTCTCTCTCTTTCCACCATGAACTTATTCACTCTCTCGCTCCTTATTCGTTTTACTCCTTCTCTTTCTTTCTCTCTCTCTCTTATACTCAGAATAACGCTCTCTTTCTCTCAAACTCACTCGCTCAAGATAACACTCTCTTGTTCCCTCTCATTCGTTTTATTCTCTCTCTCTCTCACTTGCTTTTTCTCTCTTTCACTTTCCGGATAACTCTCTCTCTCTCTCTCTCTCTCAAACTCACTCGTTTTTTCTCTCTCTCGATAACCCTCTCCCTCTCTCTCAATCTCTCCCATTCTATTCTATTAAACACACACTCTCTCTCTCTATATCTATATTTCAAACTCATTCGATTTTTTGCTCCCTCTCGATAACCCTCTCCCTCTCTATTTGATTAAAGTCTCTCCTAATCAGTCCTTTTATTTTGTTCTCACTTTCTTTTTCTCTCTCACATTGTAAAAAATGGATAACCCACGTGTAAACACGTGAACACCATGTTGAATCGATCATTCACCGAACTAGTGTTAGAGTCTTTTTCCATAGATTCGCATTTCATCATGTCTACCCTGAACTTAATTAGCCATAGAAGTGAGGCATATATATATCTACTTGATGATCTTCAATTGATAGACTACTTTCTCTTTAGTATCACGTGTCCAACGAGGTGCCTTTCAGTTGGATAAAGTGAGAGACATATATTCAAAATATTCTGATTAGTAATCAGTGATTACGTAAGTTAATATCAACACACTTCTAAACATGGAGTTTTCTTTTCTTCTTCTTCTATTTCGAATAG
Organism: Rhinocypha anisoptera; assembly: GCA_011762765.2. Lineage (NCBI taxonomy): Eukaryota > Metazoa > Arthropoda > Insecta > Odonata > Chlorocyphidae > Rhinocypha > Rhinocypha anisoptera. Next base: position 5,924 of record WURS02013267.1, on the reverse strand, counting down.
ACCAATTTACGTAGTTGACAGAAAGTACATCACATGTGCAGAGTTGTAATCACAACCCACCCAAAATGTACGATCTGGGGATTGCTCCGTTTTACCCGAGATCACATGCATTCAGAATGTGTACTCAAACTTGATAACAGCCTTTCATATTTGTTGTTCAAAGTTTTTTATTTGAAATCTAAAGTTCAATCTAGGTTTTATTTGAACAAAAAACTATTAAAGCCATTCAAATGTACTTTTTTGTCAATAAGTTCTTCAATGTTAAAATTGTGATAACAAAACCTTCAAAAACTAGATAAGATTGGAGCGAAAATATATCCAAAAACATTTAAAGGTCAAGAGGTTAAAATTAATCGTTGACTTACCTAATCACAGCATTATTTGATATTTTCTCTGAGTGATTAGATCTTGGATCAAGAAAACAAAATTATCAAAAATCAGATTAGATTTCGAATATAATATATCCAAAACCTACATAAAGGACAAGAGGTTAAAATCAATCTTTACATCGATGATAATCACAGGAATATTTGATATCTTCTCAAGATTTATATTAGTAATGTATTTTATGGTTTCTGTTTTAAAAATAAATAAATGAAAAAATGCAACCTTATTGGTGAAAAATGTACAATTGTAGTGGAATATTTTGAGTTACGTCACAATTGTGAAGCAAAAAACAATTTATTTTTAGCTCTAAATAAAATACATTGGTTATCTTCTTCTCCCTTGTTTGTGTCGTTCATATGGAATTCTAACCTAAACTATATCGTACACAATATACTTTTGGGTTTTTCTGTCTAGGTAAAATTCTACTTTTTTCTGCATGCGTGTGTATGTGTGTTTGCTGCAAAGTATTGATTTTCACGTCTGGATTAGAATGTTTTGATTAGATCGTCTTGATCAATGTGAATGTGAGTGAGTGATATACCTCGTGCTGTGTTCGTGGCTAGTCGCGATGATCGTCCTTTGATGCATATCACCCTAACATCGCTGGCGACGCACGTTCCCGTTATCATTGTGGCAAATATCCGAAAAACTTGTTTAGTTTTTCGCCATGCCTCTCTGGTCTTGATGTGTGTGCTACTGGTGGGCACATCATCAATGTTATCTCTGGAATCGAAGAGAGGGAGAGTGAGTGAGTGAGAGAGAGAGAGAGAGAGAGAGAGAGAGAGAGAGTGCCACCAAACTTGAATGCCTCGGGCAAGTGACACATTTAAAAGCTCGCAGTGAGCGGTATGTTGGTGTGGAAATCTTCTGCAAAGATCATTTCGCGTTGGACGCGCCACTGGATTATTTTCCTGAACCGCAGTAATACCTCACTACCAGTTGCAGCCATGTCTACCTGGAAGATTCAAACTAGTCCCCTCAACCGACGCATCCCAGTACCTTCGTGAGTGTTCACAATCTAGTTGGGTTAGGTCTAGATGTCTAACCATGGTGCATGTTTTTCAGGGATGCTGAGATCACTGCCGAGCACAAGTGCAAGCCAATCAAGCAGCTTGCCGTCGAGATCGGTCTTACCGAAGATGAGTATGAACCGTATGGTCACTACAAGGCCAAGATCAGTCGCAAAGTGCCCACTGTGAATGACAAGTCCAAGATGGGCAAGTATGTCATCGTAGTGGGCATGACACCGACTCCCTTTGGTGAAGGTTTGTCTTAAACTGATAATTTGTGTGCCATTTTGACATGAAACTGTTGATCTGCAGGCAAGAGTACTACCACAATTGGTCTGGCACAAGCTCTAGGCGCTCATCTTAAGAAGAATGCCGTGGCCTGCATTCGTCAACCGAGTCAGGGTCCTACCTTCGGCATCAAGGGTGGTGCTGCTGGTGGTGGATACTCTCAGGTGATTCCCATGGACGAGTTCAACCTTCATCTCACCGGTAAGTTTTTGCTAATATCTATCTTGCTATATCTAATTGGATGTGTTGTCAGGCGACATTCACGCTATCTCAGCGGCTAACAACCTCGTGGCAGCAGCCATCGATGCCCGGATCTTTCACGAATCCACACAGAGTGACAGTGCTCTCTACAGCCGACTTGTACCCAAACACGTTAGTCTTATCTTAAGTTTTTAATTTGAGCATTTAACTTAACTGTTTTCATATATACAGCCAAACAAGCCACGTAAATTTTCCAAAATTCAGTTGCGTCGTCTAGAGAAGCTAGGCATTCCCATTGACACTGCTCCCGATGCACTCACTGTAGAACAACAAAAGGAGTTTGCCCGACTCGACATCGACCCAGAGACCATCATCTGGAATCGAGTAGTGGACATGAACGACCGTTACTTGCGTGGCATCACTGTTGGTGAGGCACCCACCGAGAAAGGCAAGACGCGCAAGACACAGTTCGACATCTCGGTGGCGAGTGAGCTCATGGCCATCCTCTCCCTCAGTAACGACTTGGCCGATGTCAAACGACGAGTGGGCAAGATCGTGGTAGCCTTCTCCAAGCACAACCCACCCCAAACAGTGACCTGTGATGATCTCGGCGTGACCGGTGCCGTCACTGCACTTCTCAAAGATGCCGTTAAACCCACTTTGATCCAGACCTTAGAGGGAACTCCCATTTTGGTCCATTGTGGTAAGTATTACATAAAAGCAACTGATTACAGAACTAACTATCTCCCATCTAAAGGACCCTTTGCCAACATTGCCCACGGAAACTCGTCAGTAATTGCAGACAAGATTGCACTGGAAATGGTTGGCCCCGATGGCTATGTCTGTAAGTGTCTCGCCTGTTTAGCTTGTTGCATCACACTAACCTTGGTCATGTGTCACCAGTGACCGAGAGCGGTTTCGGTGCCGATGTCGGCTTGGAGAAGTTTATCAACATTAAGAGTCGTGCCTCCGGTTTGGTGCCAGACTGCATTGTGATAGTCTCCACGGTGCGAGCACTCAAGAGCCACGGCGGTGGACCACCGTGCACTCCTGGTGCTGTCCTTGCTAAAGAGTACAAAGAAGAGGTGAGTTAGTCAATGGTTCAATGTCAACAAACTAATAGAATTTCTCCTTTCCTTAAGAATCTCGAACTGCTAGCCAAGGGTCTTTGCAACCTTGAAGCACACATTCAAAACATCACGAAACACTTTGGACTGCCCGTGGTGGTGGCTGTCAACAAATTCTCCACCGACACTCAGGCTGAATTAGAACTAGTGCGAAACGAAGCTCTCAAGTTTGGTGCGTTCGATGCGTGCATCGCTCAGCACTGGGAATTGGGCGGCGAAGGTGCCACTGATCTGGCACACGCCGTGATCCAAGCCAGCCACAAGGCAGAGAACCACTTCCGATTCAGCTACAAGAACGAAGAGTCAGTCAAAGCCAAGATTGAACGCATTGCCAAAGAGATCTACCACGCAGCAGAGGTGGAGTACAGTGAAAAAGCAGAGAAGCGACTCCAGGTAGAATGATAATAACTAGCAAAACTAAGTGACTAATGCAACTTTCGTTGATACTGTTTTTAGATGTATGAACAAATGGGCTTTGGCAATCTGCCAGTGTGCATCGCCAAGACACAACTGTCGATTTCGCATGACCCAAGTCTCAAAGGTGCGCCTTCGGGCTACAAGTTCCCGATCAAGGATATTCGTTGCTCAATCGGTGCAGGTTACCTCTACCCGTTGGCAGGCGAGGTCACCACTATGCCTGGCTTAGCCACACGACCCGCTTTCTACGACATCGATATTGATACCGACACGGGCTACATCGAAGGTCTCTTCTAATTAAATCAGCCTTACTCTTTCCTTCTCCAAAAAACTCATTTGTTACATAAATATCAATTAATTTGTTTTTCATATAATAAAATTACCACGTTCACTGCACCAAGTTCCAAGTTATAATAGAGTGGTAGTGCGTGGTAGACCAGTTTGATTTAGTGTTGACTCCAAGTGACACTACTCAGCGTGTGATTGAGTTGCACGCCGAGTGATGGTACAGTTGAAGATCAAAAAGCCGCGTGCCATTCTCTTCGACATTCAAGGCACCGCGGCGAAGAACTCGTTCGGAGACAAGGTGCTTCTGCCCTACTTCCGCACCCATACTCGCTTCTATCTGGAAGAAAACTGGGGTAGTCCCCAGGTGGAAGAGGACATCGAGCGATTGCGCACCCATCCAGTAGATCCCGGTGCCCCGGTCGTTCCGCCAAAAGACGCGCCCAAGGAAGAGATCATTCAGGCAGTGAGCGATCTTGCCAACTACTGCTGCGATCACAAGATTGAGAAGACGCCAATTAGTCTGCTCAGGTACAAACAACTGATGAAGCAAACCGAATTAAGTGTGAGCTAAGCGGTCCCTCTTGTAAAAAAACGGCTGCAAAGCCGCTGAGGTCAAACCCGAGTTAATTCGAAAGGTTATGCAAAAAAATCGAATCAAATCTAGCGAGAATTGGAATTTTATCCAAAAATTTGAATCGAATCGGAATAAAATTCGAATCATAAAACAAAGTTAGGTTCGAATCGGTAACAAATTCGAATCACAACAACGAAAGTTAGATTCGAATCGGTAAAGCTCAGTGGAAGTAGCGTAACTCTCACAGTACAAAAACATGAGTAAAAATGACAGAACATTGAACATAAAAAACCACGACCACATTATTCATTAATATATAAGAGAAATAAAAAAACTTCTCTTTGTAGGTTCCATGTGTGGTTTGATGGATATGATCGGAACAAAATCGAGACCCCGGTCTACTCGGATGTGGCAATTCAGATTCAGAAGTGGCGCTGTGACCAGAACATTCGTCTGTATGTGTTCAGCAACGGGTGGTCGGAGGCGACGCGACGCTTCCTGTCGCGCACCAACCAAGGTGATCTCAATCTCCTGATCGACGGTCACTTCGACACCACGTTTGGCTCGTTGACCGACCAACAGACCCACCTCCAGGTGTTGGCCGCCATCAAGCTCAAGCCCGAGGAGGTGCTCTTTCTGACCAAGTCTCCCGCGGAGGCCAAGACTGCATGCAAGGTTCACATTCCATCGGTGCTGGTGCTCACTCACCGAACCGCCATCGACAAGCTCGACGATGAAGAGAAGGCCATCCCGCGCATCCGATCCTTCAACGAACTCGAGTTCGAGGCCTAGCGAACATCGACAATCGCACTAACCACAGGAACCGTCGCGAGGAGAGATGAGCCATTAAATTGAAATTCTTCACCGAGTTGTGTCTTGTTTGGTATTTGTTGCAAAGTTGATACTTGATGATGATTGCAAAAAGTAATCAAACTATCTATACACACAAGCCTATAAACTAATTATCAATAGTAATTAATAATAGCTACAGTCACTTCCCTCACAGCTGCTTATTCAAAAATATAAATAATAATAACATTTATAAATTATGAGTCAGAAACAGTGTTGTTTATTGAGAGAAGTGAGTGTATATCGATAAAAACATTCAAAACAAAGAAAAACATGATGGCATTGAATGGAAAACATTGAGAGTAGTGACTGTGTCACGAGCAATTTAAAAAATGAACAAATTATTAAATGTGATACTATCACATGATTCAAAACAAACCACACTCGCCCAATCAGGAAAAATTGACAAAATTTCCACGTGATTTTAAAAATTTGAAACTGATTATTACAATTATAATTCGAAAATAGAATGTAGATTCTGGGTCAAAACAAAACAAAAAAACTTACCAAAAGACAAAATTGAATGGAATACACATGTAAACAACGCAAAACAATTTTATAGTTTTGTTTATCAATTTTAAGCCATTTTTCAATTGAACAAAAATAATATCTGTATACTATAATTGGTAAAACTTAGCTTGCCACATGCTTGACGTATTGTAGCCCACAAAAACGACATAACAACAATTAACCAAAAAATTACCAAATACTAAGCTTGGGTCCCAGGTTTGCAAGAGGTCATCATTAACCCAAACAAACAACCCGATCATTATCAATCAAAAT
>WURS02013256.1:0-12272 GCA_011762765.2 Rhinocypha anisoptera | reverse complement strand
GGAATTTTGGAAGTTTGGAATAAAAGTGGAATGGGGAGGAGGAGAGAGGGGGAAAGGGGAGGAGGAGAGAGGTGTGGAGAGAAAGGAGGGGGGAGAGAGAAAGCGAGAGAGGGGTGGAGAGAAAGAGGGAGAGAAAGAGAGAGGGGTGGAGAGAAAGAGAGAGAGGGTGGAGAGAAAGAGAGAGAGGGTGGAGAGAAAGAGGGAGAGAAGAAAGCAAGAGATGGGGAGAGAGAGGGGGGAAAGATAGGGGTGAGGAGGGAGAGAGAGATAGACGGAGGGAGGGAGAGCGAGATGGGCTGAGACAGGGAATTAGAGAAGGGGGTGAATTGGGAGAAAATGAGGGATCGAGGTGGGAGAGATTGTGATGGGAGTGAGGAAACAGATGCCGGTGAAGTGAGGTAAATGAGAAAGTACGGAGAAATGAGGGGCAGGAGAGAATGTTCTTAAATTATGTCCTGCACATCATAGGAGTATAAATATAACAAATTACAGTCATAGTCCGTTATAACATTAATCTCATTATAGCTAGAGATTTTCATATTATTATTGGTCTCACTGGTCAAAATCATACAGAGATTCATTTGTTGTAACGATTGGCAAATAGTAAGAATCAAAGCACACAGGAATTTACGTATCTCTGACGTTGTTAGGTGAAACCAAGCCTAATGTGGCCAGTGGCATATTTGTTCAAAAAGAATATATTTATTTCTAAAACAGAATAGTTGAGAAATTTTGTAAAAATCTGACTGCAGAAAAATGGCCTATTTATTTTGAGATTTTTTCATCATATTCCAGCTATAAAGAAAAAGAACTTTTAACCCTGTTCCTGCCAGCCCCTATTTTGGATGGGATGTGCGAATAGGCTATTTTCAGCCAGTTGGCAAGAATTCAGATTTTGAATTGTTTCTTGTACTTGTTTTTATTTAATACACCTAGACTTAGACGAGAGGCAACCAGTTTTGCCAGTTTTCCTCACACTGGTGCAGGGAAATATATGTACCATACATATATTAATTACTTCTTTATTGGTATGTTTAACTTGGAAAATAACATACAACTCCCTACGTTAACAAACAAACATAACTGCACAAAACTGAGAGAGAGAGAACCGAAATGACAAAGAGCTGGCAACTACGATGGCATGACGCTGGTAGTGGAGGCACGGTAGGGGAAGAAAGGAGCCCGGAGTGGGGGTGGCCGAGGACAGAGAGAGGGGGTGGGCAGAAATTTTAATGCTGGACCATTTCAACGAGGCCTAGACATAGTCAGAAATGATCCACTATGTGCCGAGATTGAGTAACACCCAGGTACTCTGAGACACACCAAAGTTGCGAAAATGCAAAGCATTAAGTTCAAGTGACCACAGTGGTCACTTCACGATGGCTTTCCATCAAAAACTGAATATTTTGCAATATTTATTGAGGCCTCTTTAGATATGAGAATATAAATTTAAAAATTCATTTTAAGAGATAATATACCTTTCCCGGTATAACATTTACATTTCTTGAGATGTAACATGGCCTGATCATTCTCATTACTTTAAAAATTTGAAAAAAAAATAGGATTATGTTAGAAACTGTATTGTTATTCCATGAAAAATAACCACTTGCCTTCCATTGTGTCAATGCATACAAAGTGGCTCAGATAAAATAAAATTAATGTAAAAGATATTTTTTTGGAAGAAACATTATGTTTTCACAACTTAAGCTGAAAGTGGTTGAAAGGTATTAAACCCTCAGCTGCGAGAGCCTGATTTCATTGACTGTGTGCAGGAGAAAAGTAACCGCGGCACTCTTTCCTTCTATTTCCGACACAAAGTGGACCTGTGATGACCCTTATTGACCTGCGATGCCCAGTTCCCTCCAACGGGGGGGAAGATAGAGAAGAAGATTGGCGATACATGATAGACTATGGTCAAAATATTTCACGCAGGAATATATCGAAAAATGATTTCCATATTTATTTTTCTTTTAAATTTCTTATTAATTTGATATAAAACAGTACATAAATCCTTTTATTTAAACTAGCATTCTATTGAAACTCTAAGACAACTAAGGAAAATGACGAGGAGTTGGGTCAGAAAACAATTTCCCAAATCTCAGCAGATGGAATGCATTCCTCAAACTCACCTGAGGGTCATGAACCATTAAATGGTAATTGAAAGGCGCCCTATCCCAGAACAATAGGAAAGAGTGACCATTCGAACCTTTTTGGAAAGGGGGAACCATAAAATTTGGAGAGAGTCTAGGGAGGGTTGTAAGGCTTCAGTCATATGTACATGAACGTATTCTCCGCAATCGCAAGCCAAAACATTGATCAACGTGTCCCGCAGTCTAGGGGTTCATATGACCTTGGATTTAAGCTGTGGCACAATTAATTTGGTCAATTAGTTTATGAAAAAATGCTGTTTTTCTGTGTTTTGGTGGAGCTCAAAAAAATAGCTACTTTTCCATGCTCTATCTGATTGAACTAACGTATTAAGTTGTTGACTTGGTGCATCAGTCTGTGGCAACAAACACCAACACCACTTTCCCCATGCCAACCGGGAGTACTAATGATTTTAAACAAGATTTTTAGCAATGACAACTATTTTTTTATTTCTTAATTGTCACAAACAATCTTTTTAAATAAAAAAATGCCATCCTAAATCCTATTGGTCATGGGAAATTCTTCCTTTTCAGACACCATTGTTTTGAATCCATCTTTTGTTATTCCTCAATTAAAACTTGTTCAAATAAATAGGGGTCTAATTGCAGTGCACTACAAGTCTAAATTGTTTAATAAGAAAAATGTGGCCCTTTTTTAAAGCAATAAACGAAGGTTTAAATACATCAATTTTTCATTGGGTTCAATTAAAATATGCCTCAAAAAAGAAAATTAGTTTTTATAAGAGATGGAACATTCACGCAAAAAAACAATGAATATTGAAGGCTTTGGAATAAACAAATTCAAGTATCTTAGCAACATATTAACCAATACAGTCTTACAACTATCCATTTTATTTAGAGGTAAAAATACTTACTTTTAAATTAAAAATAATATTTAAAAAGTTTCATCACAAATATGATTAACATTGAAGAAACTGCCATTTTTGAAGTTTTTTGCATTTTGGCATAAACCAATTGACCAGATTTATCACGTTGTGGCTCACGTTGAAGGCCTTAATAATACCTTTAAAAGAAGGTATTGTTGGGACTTATCTCTCTACAAACGATATTGTAACTTGCAGAAGTGAAAAACATGTTTTCGCTGACTGGATTAAGCATATTTTCTGAAGATTAACTTTGCTGTGTGTAATATATTCGTCCTGATATAAACTCCCATGCACTTCCTGCTGAGGAAATTAATTATTTTTCGAGTTCAGGAGTCACTATGGAATGAAATTATGAAATAATTCTACAATTTCGTCTCCTCCAAAACTAGCAGTGGTGGGATTCAGGACGACAGGGCATGTATGTTACTTAGGCATCGGTTATAGCAAGTACTTTTTACGCCTTTAGTCAGAGCTTGTTATAATGGACTTTGACTGTATATCGCAAAAATATGAGTTGATGATGCCTCATGGAATGAAAGAAAAGAAATCACACTCACAGACTTTCACTGCATTTTGCATGTGAATTATATCGCCCACTCTTCTTCCTCAACTGATTGGAGTGACCTGCAGTCCCAACAGTATGCCGTCCCTGGAATCGATTGTCAGATCATTTTATCCAGCATAGTAGAACAGGCTGCCTATCAGAGAAGGGAAATCAATGCCAATTATTTTAATGTCACCATATTGATTTTTAATAACGAAATATATTACACAAATTTCATGAACAAAAGAAAATTTACAAAACTAACGAAATGAAGAAGAGAATTCAAGAGAGTAAAAGCCGTACGGAAACATAGAGAGTTATAATTAGGTAAAGCGAGCCTCCGGGCTGCGCATTAGAGAGAAAGCTGTTCCGTCATTGAAACCACGTGATTTTTATAAAGTAAAAATCATTACTTGACAGATATATATCTGTGATTTTCACATCGTTCACTTAACTTAGAAATTGGCAATGGGGCTCGAAACTGTCTCATTGGTTTGATTAACAACACCACGTGTCTCTTTTTAACAGGCTAATTACTTCAGCTAATTTACAGATTCTTGACTCATTGACTTGAATGAACGTGGAAAAAACATTTTCCCTGGTGGCTCAATTAAAAGTGAAAAATACATGCTCATTTGTACATTGTTGTATCAGTCCAATTCCTCAAGGAAATTAAAGCCTAATAGTTTTAAAAATATTCCAAGTAGGCTATGTTTTCCCCTAGATTCATTGAGGGGCTTAAGTAAGAACATATCATTTTTGAAACCATACTGCAATATCTGATAATGAACCCACAACCTGTTTGTGTAGTGACAAAGAAAATGAAGCTAAATGCAATTGGTGTGGTGACTAATGTGTAATGGCAATGATTGTAGTAGTAAATTAAAGTCAACTGTGACACTATGCATAATAAAATAGGAAATTATGATTTAAATGATCGGCTATCAACAAAAAAAATCCTTTTTTTATTTTCCTACCATATTACACCATTCAATAAAACTAAATACTCCAACAGTTTGTTTATTTCCACAAATTGAAAGAGTACAACTGATTTCAATGATAAGGGTCATCACCATATGGCAATTATCATCAAAACTGGCCATGCCCTCTTAATTTTTGAAAATTCACAAGTGTTGGAGTTTATATTCATTTAATATGGAATTCCAAGTTACAGCATCATCAGTGAATTATATACTATTCAGTATTACCACTTTGCTAACTGGTACACTAAAGTCTTGTACAGTGGGATAGAAAAGTATCCAAACAAAGTGAGCTTTTTACCCACAGGGGAAATTAATGATTGTTTCTATATGGTTCTCTGGTCTATACCGTGACAAGGGTATAAGTAATGAGCATTCACTTGATTAAAATTCAAAATTCGATTGGGAAGGTGGTAGAGTCAACGTTCATGCCTGGGTGGCTAGTGGGTCGCTTTTGCCACAAGAATGCTCTTTGTATTGGCCTCAGGAGCAAAGGAGGGAACACCCAAGTGAATATTTCAAACAAGTCCAGCTCGCTCCTTAGACGATTCCCATGTCAACCTCTGGGTTAAGTCATCGAATCTGGATGAACGTTCATTCGAAAACTTCCTAATCTTATTCGGACAAAGGAATAATTTTAAAATCTCACTGCATACTTTCATGGTTTTCTGCACTCTGCAATATACCTATTAGATACTTATTTGAACATAACATGACAGATTATTGACAAGCATAAATATAAACAAATATTAAATTTAATCATGATAATGCTCTTGAATCACTATGAAAAATTAACTAATGAAACATATCTACAACAAAATCTTAACAGCGTGAACCGGCAACTACAATATGTCCTCTGTGAAATGAAAGTACATAGTTTAAAAAATGAAATACATTCAGAGCTCTCATTTCAGCCATTTTTTACTACAGAATGTATGGACAGGCACGATACTTAGAAACAGGGCCATTTAAAGCATGAACAAAGATCACGAGTACAATTTCTCTTTTTGAACAAGGCACAAATATTTGCACCCAGGGCCAGTATGAAGACTGCTCATAGAGTAAAATCGACCAACTTCCTACTTAGGCTTGACTGATAAATTTAATGCATTCCTATTCCCCTTGTCACAGACTTGACCATACAGAAACAGATACAAATGCTTAATTCATCTTGTGGTCATGAAAGTGGCACTGCTCACTTTGTTGGATGAGTTAAGTGCATTTTGAAATGGAAAGGCATCTCAGAAATTCCAAATAACAGGCATATAAGAAACTAACCCTTCCATCTGAAGTTCATTTCTCTAGCACCAATCTGACGTTTAATAGGTACACATATGCAACAGGTCTGCCTGAATAATATTTAATCTAATATAATGCCTAATATCACCTACATACCAACGCCCTTAAAACTTTTTCACATTCTCAGATGTCCCATTAATCTCAACATGTAGTCCACTCCTTTTCAGACAATCAATCTTTTCAACAATTCTTCCCACACCAAACTTATTGGTAATATCAACAAGTGCAACATTCTCTGATAGGAATGAATATTGTTGTCTATGTTCTTACTCTCTTGGTATATCACTGTAATTGTAGGAAAATACAAAAAGGCAGAAGTGAGTTATGTGGTTGAATGGGAAATAAAGCAATCAGGTAACCTTAACAATATTTAAATTTGGGTTATGGTTCGGGAAATGGGGACACTATGAGTAAAATTGGAAGTTATTGAATGATAGCTAACAATTACCACAAAAGAAAATTACAAGAGTGAGGGTTGTTACACTACTGAAAGGCAAAAGATCATAAATGAAATTAATTGCAACAGTAAGGGTTGTTATACTCTGAAAGGCCAACGATCATAAATGAAATTTTATTGAATCAGGAAAATTGAAGAATACCAACATCAAAACAAAGAAAATACCAAAAATGGAATACAAAATAATCAATAAAATAAATGGATGAGAAAATGCAAATGACCACAGCTGATATCTGAAAAATGAGAGGCTAAGATGATATTACAAAATAGAGCATGCACAAAAACTGCAAAAATATTCTTTCTAACGGAACAAAAATTAATACTATGCTTTTATCTTGAAAGACAATTTCTTACTGTGGGAAATTCAATGGGGTTGAAGATGTAGTATAAAGGTAGGTCTGAAGTACAATGGAGAGTCAAGAGGAATGGAATGAAAGGTCACTGTTATTTCCTGAAGAGTATTCTTAAAATAATCTTCCTTCTATCCTTCCTCTTCCATCTGTATACTCCTTTTCTACAGGTCTGAAGAACTTAATTTCAGAGCTTTGAAATAACACCTTTGGAATTTCTTCAGGAGCATTCATGTGTTAAATTGGAATAGTCTTTCGTGTGTGAGTTCATCAAATAAATAGTCGACCTTACCAATACAGCAGAGTTTCAAACAAAATTTTGATATTTTTATAAATCCACCGCCATAGAGGAAACAACTGAGTAGTATTTAATAGGAATGCGGAAAAAAATCCAAGAAAGATGTGCTACGAAATGTACAATGAAAATGCAAGAAATTATCATGGGCTGTGTGGTGGAATGTACCCGTTGAGGAAAAAAAGAAATAATTGTAAATTCTTGGGTAATATTTCCTTAACATGACCCATGTTATGGTAAACGCAATCCTCAGGACCTGAAGAATTGGAAGTTATTGAATGATAGCTAACAATTACCACAAAGGAAAATTGCAAGAGTGAGGGTTGTCATGCTACCGAAAATTTTTATATATCCACCGCCATAGGGTAAACAACTGAGAAGTGTTAAATAGGAATGCGGAAAAAAATTCCATGTAGGAAATGCTACGAAATTTACGATGAAAATCAACACTGAAAACAATGGAATCTTTAATTTCACGAATAATATCAAGACTGAATCGCAGATTTTAATTAGACGAGAGCGCCGTGGTCCTATTCAAATTAACACTTGGATAACATTGGATTTTAGTGACCACGAACAAAGATGCTCGAATGGATGACAAATACAAAATACTAAGAAAAATCAAAAATATATATATTCTAGCAATATTTAAACAACTTAATAGCATGTGACTACATTGCTATCAAGTGAGCGGGGTTCTAAAACGATTGGTCAAACCGGTCCTAAACAGTCAAAACAGGCGACTAAAACTAAGAAAATTTGACTATTAATGTAATACGGAGGACCCTGCACAAAAACGGAAATATATACTCACCGATGTTCACTTATATTCATCTTCGAAATCATACACCTGGACAGTTCGTTGCCCTGCAAACCGACGCACAATCGAAACAGTTTTGACCATGCAGTAGTAGCCCCTCTCTTGAACTCCATCGAATGAAAGGGAAAAGAGGATAGCTTAAGAAATAGCATTGTCAAAATAATTTAAAATTACATCGGAAATTAATGCTTGATATTTATTCAAAGGTTCTCACAAAAGTTTTTGATGCCTAAAGAAAAATCACTTAACACACCTTTTTATAGCACAAACTCCACAAGACGTTCGCAAACATATTCAAACAAATGGCTGCAAGTGGCGATCGTAGTGACCTTAGTAGGAATTAACACGAAGTTACTCGACGGACCTTCTTTCAGCGCACGTAGTAGTTGTAAAACCCGCTTGTTTAGAATGCATTGATAAGTCAATACATGTTAAAATATGTTTATATTGACTTTATTACGCTTATGTTGGATTTAGCACGATTCTTCGGTGAGTATAAATTTTGGCAACGATTCATAGTGGTACTTTGTGTTGACTTTTATGGGTCTAATATGTACATATTTTGCAGTTCATAATGCCGAATGATTTTGTCGCTCAGGGTTGTAATGAGGGGTATGCCTGAAGAAAGTCTTTCCGTCCCTTATGACCCTGTTAACGAGGTAAATGGTAAACTGCTATTCCGAGGATGAATTTTGAGTGGAAACGTATTCGGAGTAGTGTAGATTTTAATGACATTTTTTTGTTTCCTCAAATGTTTGGGTGTGCCAAAATAAAAAAGTAATAATTAAGTTGAATTTTTTTTCGTTTTTTCAACTTTTTCCGCTGTTGCTATTACTTTCATGTTGTCTCTGCTATTTTAGGTAGCTTATTGAATAGTCGTAGTTTCAAAGCATCCAATGAAATATATGACTTACTTATTCTACAGCGAGGTTCACTAAGAATATGACTATTCTGCGTATTATGTTTGTGAATATTCGCACATATTGGAAGACTTTTCTTTACATTGCATAAAATGTATGAAGACATATTGAGAGTATACTGACAAGAGATTAATTGTATAAATAGAGGTCCACAATAATCTTGGGGCTGAGCATTTGTAATGCATTTGTTGCTTGTTTTTGTAAAATAAATAATTTCTTAATACCTGCTGAATGTCCCAACATCTCAAGTCCATTTATAAGAGTTAGATATATATCTAATTCTTATAAATTAATCGATGTAATAATTCTCCCAATTAGTTGATGTGAGAGTGAAATATTGCAAAGTAGACTGTCAATAAATTCTATTTTGGAATTAGAAATTTTAGCTTCCGTAACATGTACAAGGCTGTAGCAAGTTTTTTACTCACTGCAGAGCAGTGGGTGTTCCAAGTTTACTTTTTGTCAAGATGAAAGCAAAGTAGATTTAGAGCTGCTTCAGAGGTGATATAATGGCTGATACTAAAGGTGGTCTCATGAGTTTTATTGAGGCTCAAAGTAAGCTTATTGGCTGATAACCAGGACATTGCTTGAGGTAAAATTTGTTTGGATAAGAGATTTGCATTCCTTGAGTGTGTGTGTAAATGATGTGTCATTTGCAAATAGAATGGTTGAGTAAGACATATTAACAGGGAGATCATTGATCATAATTATAAGTGCAAGGCGCCAAGCATGGAACCCTGTGACACTCCATACTTTGGTTGAAGAGAAATGGATTCTTTGCCATTGATTACTACACATTGAGAACAGTTTGTGAGATATGATTGAAATAGTTTTAAATGACAATGCTGGAAACCATTATAATTGAATTTCTGTAACAGAATATCATAAGAAACAGAGTCAAAACCTTTGGTCAGATCACATTCAATGATAGAGACAGAAGATATAGCCCTTGCCATTTGGCCATAAACAGGAAACTTAACAAAGTAAGTATTTAATTTTAAAAATTCTGACATAATTACTAACTACAAAAAGGCCAAAGCACAGGTAAAACGTTTTAGACATACATTATAGATATTTCTCACAATGTTTTATGAGCTTCTTCTTCATTTTATAAAGACCCTTGAGCAACAGAAGTGAAAAAAGGAAATCATATGAAAAATTCATATTAAATTGGGTTACAAAACATGGGTTAAATTTAGAAGAACGTCATAGTATGAAGATTTCAAATGATGGTACAAAACAGGAGATTCCATTAGCAAATTCTTGTGATCCTCTATGACATTAAGAAGTTAAATACTGAAGAGCCTTATGCTAGGATAATTCTTTCAAATTACAACATACAGCACAATCAGTCACAACATTTTTATGCATACACTGGTTACTTATAATTAAAACTAACCAAAGTGCAAATGATACTTCTGAGACCATGTATAGATTAGGTTTTATAAAGCTTTTAGAATCATTTTGCCGAGTAGACTAATAATTTTGCATATACATTCATTTTGAGGCAATGGGCAAAGGAATGGCTGAATTATGACAAATGATTTAGTTAAACATTCATGAAATCTGATATATAACCAAATGAAAAAAAGTTTTATTTCAGGTAGAATTTTGGTAGGTGTTTCAATCTTACGGAAATGTTGTGAAACCTGTGATAGAACTGCATCAATAGTTGATTAACACTTTAACCATTAATGAATGCAGGGGCAAAGTCAAGGGATTCCCGTCACCGCCTTTCAGTGGCAGGGGAATTGTATGATATTTTTTAAAAGAATTTCAATCCATGAAACCTGTATTTTTACACATTTGAAGGATGATGTTCAATATTCACTACCTCTGAATGACAAAAATACAGTTCAGGTATTGTTTAGCAGACTAAATTTTATTTTTTACTCAATACTTAATAAGGTATGTCAACAAGACTTGATATATATGAAGCACTAATATCAATTTTGGTAAAAAAATCTCAATCTTTCAAATATTAGCTGGCATGATATGACATCTGAACTACAGCCAATGGGAGAATGAAGAGAACACTCATACCAACACCAAAGGGCCTGTAAAATTACTTACTTCTTTAAATGAACTTTTACATGCACTCGTACATTCCCATCCATTAGCACCATCCTCCCATTCATGGAATTAAAATCAGGCAGTGTAAAATGAAATGCACTTCTTTTAGAAATGTATTTATTAATTCAATCTTTTAGTATGGGAATGGCTTGGGTCAGGCATTCACCTTATAGTGAAGGGAAAACCCATACAAAAAACCTTCACAGACCGCCATTAATATATGTATAGTTATCATAAACCAAATTGCAAATTTGAAATTACAAATTTAAGAACATCTTTACAAGAATAATAGCACATTAAAGGAATAAAGAATAACAGTACAGAAACACAAAGCTCCAGTAATGAGTGTGGAAATATAGTTGGGTCGGACTGTTTTTGGGTGTTGGCTATCCTAAAATTTACCCCCAACTATGTTGATAATCCCCACCTCAACTCTAATAACCTCCCAAAAGAATTTCTGATTTCAATCACGCATACACACTAAATGCAAAAATTTCATTCACACAATACCACCACCATTAATATGTGTTAGTTAGTATTAATATTACACAACCAAGAGAAATCATTCATTCAAATACAACCACCAAAAACACATTCCCACAGCCATACCAATTCACATTCACACAGTCATACCAATTGACATTCACACACCCTATGCCTACCTAGTGAATCCGCTAATGTCTACAGCTGAACTAACCCTCCAACCCCGATACCTATATTCTATCTTACATCATTAAAATTCATGAGTTGGAAAAGTCTACACCGTCCTAATGGTTGATACCTAACTTGAGGGACCGCAGTTGTGAGTATTATGGATTGTGGAGACTTTGTTTGAACATTGATGTTACAGGTTGTATAAATACATGAAAAAACATAATTACAGACATATCATAAATTCATATCACAATTTCTTGATTACAGTTTTACATCATATATGGGTCCTTACTGCTCATATTCGCAGTGCCCAGTTTGGTGCACCTCTTCCTTGCATCTTCTCTCACAGGCTCCTTCCTTACAGAGGACATCTTGACCTAAAACCAAAGTACCACAATTAGAACCATTTGAAATAATTACTTAGATTATTACATTTTTCAGAAGAATAGGATCTAGTCCATTGGCTTAAATAGAGCAAGAGATATTATTCTTTTCTTTTTTTTTAAAATAAATTTTTATAAAATATTCAAAACTAAGATAACTGCGTACCAGCCCCAAAATCTTTACTTAGGGAAGGAAAATGGAAAACTAGCACTTAACAATCAAGAAAATTGCAGAGAACTTGCTAAATATTTTGATAAACTCCTAAACTGCTCAGAGCCCAAGGAGAGATTTACAGCAACAAATCCTGCTGAAACCAACCCAAATTCACAAGAACCAAATGAATAAGAAATCAGTAGACAAATTAAAAGGCTCAAAAACAACAAAGCGTCTGGTGAAGATCGCAGAACTTTTTAAATCAGCAGATCCAAGAACTGTTAAAGAAATAATGCGAAATATACAACA
>WURS02013245.1:0-12273 GCA_011762765.2 Rhinocypha anisoptera | reverse complement strand
GGGGGGGGGGGGTGGAGATAGCCCGCTGAATGGTAATAACTTTGCCGTTAATTTGAACTTGATTACCCCATCCAGAGTAAACAGGATACTCCACATAGCACTAATTAGATGGTCTCACATTTTGTATTGAGAAGACACTGTAGTTTTGATACTACGACTTATTGCTCAATCCATTAAGTAATCGCGTCACGTAGTTGTAAACGAGATTCTTGCCAGTATGGGAAATAGCTTGATGGCATATTCATCGTATTTACTGTCATTTTAGCGTGTTTTTTTTACTCTCATCTCTTTATAACAGTTTAACAGCCCCAGTTCCAGACTGATTCACAGTCCCAGCTCCAGATTGATGTAATTTTCAGCTCTGGCGTTTCTATACTGTGTACATCAAAAATCAGGTGGTTCTATGCTTTCTCCCAAGTGAGAGACGAGTACGCTACCACCATACATTAAAAAAAAGTACAACACCACACTTAGTTGTCGACGCACTTTTTATCTGCCCGTCTCGGTGGCGACGGGGTAACTCCCTAGTCTGCCAATCCGGATGTCGCAAGTTCGAATCCCGGCTAGGTGGATTTTACACCTAGTTCTTGGATGTTTGTTTTGTCCTTGTTGTAAAAAATGCTCTTATATACTGTCTACTGTAATTTGCCGCCTAGTGCTCCGTGTGTGGGCAGTTGTAAAATAAATGAATAAATAATGTAGAAGACACAGCAATGATTGACGTTGTATACGCTAGTACTCTCACATATTCCACGTTTCTCTGCTGTAGTTAATTTTCACCCTTTGGGCCAGGTGCCTTGGACCTACGACCTACATAACGCCCTGGTGCCCATGCGTCATTTGATACTCCCGTTCTCATTGGCACATCACGCGATTCTAGTCCTTCATCATTTGAAAAAGGAAAATGGCCCAAACATGTATGAGGGCGCGTTTTTGGGTGTGGATGTCAGTGCTTTGAATTCATGGTGTCGCCTTAGCATGCATAAGTCGAGCCCACGAAGTTTTGTTGTCGCCAAAAGACATTTAGTTTTTTATTACTATTGATTGCTGTCTGGAAATAAGTATTTATAATCGACTGAGGAAAAATTTCTCATTCTAATTTTTAATAACTAAAGGAATCCATTCAAGGATAGAAGTGAAAATAAAATAGAAAAACTGCTTTGCCTTTACTAATTTTATTATTTTTCATACCGTTAAGTAGATTGAAATTATATCAGTGACATCATTAATAGGAATTTAATATTAATGTTGTTAACCTGAAAAAGTATGCAGTAGATAGTCTGGCGCACCTAATTATCGGTGACTAATCCGATGAGGTGAGGATCCGAAATGAGGATTTCGGATTACAGTTTAAACCTTTTATTACCCGTTGCAGTGCTTGAAATGTAAAATTATGAAGATATCAGATCCTACTCTCCATCTAGAATTTTTCCTTTGACAATAGAAATATATGAGAAATCTCGTTAAATATGAGAAAAATGATATTTTTCGCATATAAGTTTAAAGGACCAAGTTTCAATTTTTCGCATCATCATCAGGTTTTCCTCGACATCGAAAGATGATCCCAAGTCTTCTCGTCGTAATTTCGAAATATAGTTATCAATAACGCTTATTTGTGGAGAAGTGCGTGTTCTTTCAGTTCCTATCGAGAATGTTTCTATGCCACTCAATATCGAAAGAATCTTCCTGATTTCTTTACGAGAAAACCTAATCTTCTCAGCTTCACTTCTCACGCCGAGTAAAGGCTTTATTCGTGATATGCAGTGACCACATTTTGGAATCAAAGGGTATTTTTGAAAGTCAACCTTTTCTGCTTAGCGTGAACGTTAAAATTTACCCAATGGAATTATACTATTTTTTTGTGGGATATCCGTAATAGTAATCGTTTCGTGAAAAATGAAACATTATTTAATCAGCAGTTTTTGTACACTACATGGAATGTAAAACTCAGATATCGAGGGTCTGGTGTAGCTTTTCGCCTTCAAAATGCTGTTGCTTGTATGCTGTATTTTTTATATCTCGCAAAACTCTGTTGCCTCTTGGAAATATTACCATTCATTCTATTGGTTGAGTTTACTGAAAATTAAATTCTGAATTTTAGTTTACCACATTAACAAATACTAATTAAGGTTGCCAGTTAGCTACCCTCATGATTCGTATGTTCTGAGTGTAAATGGAAACGTAAAAGGGAAGACAAGAAACTTCATTATTTTTCATAGTTTATTTAATATTTCAGTGTGTGATTAGTGTAGGTAATATGCACATGGTATTTATACTCTTATTTGAGCCTAAGAATTCACGACTCATTACGATATTCACGTCCTATGACGTTCTATTCGTGAAACTCTGTAACACGATGTCACCACTCGTATTAGTAACTTGTAATGTACATGCCGTTCTACTTTTGTAGTTGGAAATTTAATGTTTAGGAAGTCCATGTTTATCCCTTTCTGGAAGTCAAAAGCGTTTTAATGATGTTAGGTTATTTCTTTCTTCTCCTGGGTAACAGTTGGGGCCAGGAATGGTTATGGGTGAGACGACTTTAAAAATGATGACCGTTTAAAATTCCGAGGATTTCCCACCGGTCGTATCCTGAAATATCCTCCCTCCCTTCACCTCAGACAGCTCTGTGGGAAGGCCTCGAGTGGTGGAGACCAGAAATAAGTTGTGAATCCTGCTTGCTGGGGGTCTTGGGGATTGGCTGCGGAGTGGGACGGGAGAATTGTGTGGTAGACAGAAGTTTTACGACGTTCACATAACATCAGTCCTATTTAGTGAATGTCTACACCTTGCGTTTTGGACATTTAAAAACCATTATTGTTTGATTGACCAGATTAGATCTTTGCCTGGAGAAACTGACTAAATGATAAACGCGATTCCAGGAATTCGATTTTTCGAGTTTTTGTATTGGGTGGCATCAAAGCAAACAATAGGTATTAATATAATATACTTCTTTCACACAACTGGGCTGATATTTTCAATGACATATCTTTATTTTCTCTGAGACATTAATTTGTGTTGGTTGTAGGTGTTAATGTTTGGACAAGTTTATTTGCGTATCTTTGACACTCAAACTCCCTGTCGAGCATGCATTTTTCGGTAGATATTTTTTTTAAATTAATTCTTTTACGTTCTTTCAGTTAATTCTCTGGAATCGTCAAACTATAAGTTTTACTGTGATAGAGGTGATCGTAATTTGATTCGGGATGTAATTTGAATTTTCTATCCATGCCCTCATTAGCTTTCCATCGTTAGGTTTTTAGGTATTCCAAAGATATCCGCGTACGTAAACTGTCGTGTTTTCGATGTTAAAATGCAGTTCGCCAGGTGATTGATATTCATAGAAAATGTGGCAGGTGACTTGCTGTTTTTACCTGTTTCGTCGTCACATGAAGCCAAGTAGGGCATTTTACAAACTCAACGGATTATATTGTTGTTTCGGCGCAAGTTTTCCCTCATTTTGGGGAGTCACATGTGTGCATAAATATGTACACATTTCGCAATGTTCTCGGGTCTTTTTATATGCCGCTAGTATACACGAGGACGCCCATGACTTATATTTTAATTGGAATCTTTGGTCAATTTTTAGATTGTAATATATTCGACGATTGAATGCTCGTCGAAATCAATATATTCAGTATAGAACTGTTGTTATTAGGATTTGTAATACTTTTTTTATTGAGTAAACATTTTTAGATTTCATGTCATTTGAATAAATTTATTAGTCATTTCACTTAAATACGTACCTCTCTTCTGACATCTTCTGGCATTCGCATATGATTTGACTGAGATTGTAAGGACGTAACGGCGTTTAATTAAAATAATGTATGCATACAATATTTATTTCGGGAACAGTTATGGTCCTCAGAAAAACAATTTTGTGGAATCAAAAATGTAATCCTAATGAATTTCAATCCAACCTTGTATAAATTACGCATTGTTTAGACTAAAATATAGTAAAACCCCAACGTAATTCCATGGGTATGCCATCTTGAAACCAGAAGTTTTTTATTCTTTAGAGTCAAATTCTCGAGGAGAAATTCGTGCGTCTTTCACTCGCTTTTGCCTGGTTCGAGAGTTATAAATGGAGATCGCCATACCAATTCCTCAGAATATCATTCGAGTTAATCTTTCCTGCTGTATAATGAATTTGAAAGAAGATGACTTTACATGTCGAAACCTAGGTCGTAATAAAATATTTTCATGTGGAAAAACCAATTGTTTTCGTCTTCATTATGAATCGCTTCCACAAAGTAACGCCTGAAAATACCCAATTTATGAAGTGCGACTTCTTCGAATGGAGGGAATTACCTGCAAATTCTCCAAATGAATGGAGAAAAAAAGCCATGATATCACGTATGAGGTACCCGATGTCATAACAAGGATATTTTCCCTGTAGAGACAACTGTCCAAGTGACATTAGGCATAATTGGGTACATTACATTCCGTCCATACATTAAATTGCAGGATAACGACGTATAATTTTTCCGTTCAGTGTTTCGTGTATTGACTACTAAATAAATCACAGCGTAACCAGTTACAGAATTCGCGTTGTGCCGAATCGGAACGAAGTTCACCTTTTGTTAATGTTGTCTCCAACACCACCTAGAGTAGTGTTTACTCTGGGTGGTGTTCTTGTGGCGCTATTAGTTTCGATACAGTGTGCATTGTCGGTGATATCCATCAAAGAATGTAGAGCAGTTTCGCATGCAAAAGCGAATTATTCCATCCGCGAAAGGAATTCGCGAAATCATTCCATCGGCGAAATTATTCTTATGGACCTCGGGAACAAACCCTGAAGAGAATATCATTGTGATTGAAGAATCAAATATGTTCAAAGAACTCGAAATTAGAAATGAATATGAAGGCTGTGGGCTGAATTCGAGGCAAGAAAGAATTCTTTTGAAGTTAACTAAAGCAGTCATTTCAAGGAACAGATAAAAGGGGCCATATTTGACATTATGCTACCGGCGATAAAAGAACCGTAATCAGAATCGATTTTATCAGGAAGGAAGAATGTATACTAATGTAAGAAATAAGTGACATTGTCAGATAGAATAGGGA
The DNA here is from genome assembly GCA_011762765.2 of Rhinocypha anisoptera. NCBI lineage: Eukaryota > Metazoa > Arthropoda > Insecta > Odonata > Chlorocyphidae > Rhinocypha > Rhinocypha anisoptera. The sequence continues at coordinate 7,209 of WURS02013245.1, read as the reverse complement.
CATATGGGAATAAAAAAAGGTTTGGATACAGGTATGTGGTAATATAGAATCGGAATAAAAAAGGAAAAAGGGCACACAAAAAAATGTGGTACTTTAAAAAATTCATCCTGAAGAAATTTCCCTAAAAATACCCTAGAACGTGGGGAAAAGAAAGGGAAAATTGAATTCCTTAATAAATAATTTCTTTCCTGGGGAAATCCCCTTAATTCCTAGGGGTTTTATTCCCTAGAAGGTTTTCCTTTAAAAATCAAGAACTTGGACCCGCTATTTCCCCTAGAACCATATGCCACCCTTGGGAAAATCTTCATATGCATATGGAAAAAATTTCAAGATAATAATATTCATTTTAAAAAACAGAAGATAAATGTGAAACGCTGATGCATATGCTTCTCTATCAAAGTGAATGAATAACAAGCATTTCCTAAGAAATCATGTTTTTCGAAGATTTTGGTATGTCATATTATTACTGCTTTTGATAAGCGCATCATTAATCTTCTTTTAAAAGTTCAAATCAGTGCATTCGTTCATAAAATTTACCTTATTTGAGCTATCGTGGTTATGTTTACAGGAATCATGATGGACAGTGTAAAAAAGGCTGTTTGGTGGGGCTGGGGAAACCTTAGACCCCAGGCTGGGAAAATTCTTAGGGAAATTCCCATTAGGAGATTCCGATATGTCAAGTAACAAGGTCTCAAGATGGTCGAACCTAAACCAGTTTTTCTCTCTTATGTAATATTTTTTGGCGGGAAATAAGATGGATAGCATATATTTGTATGGGAATACCTGAGAAAACAATTATGAAACCATTAAAGTCTTAAAACCTGGATTTCCAATTAAAAAATATTACCATGTTTTTTTTTATTGAGAAATCATACTTTTACTAAATGCACTATTTTATTCATAACTATATTTATGTTCCTCAGATTGAAGAGTGACTCTTTGAGCAAAGGAGCGAACTTTTGCCTTCTCATAAAACGAAACTGGATAATTACGAATTCATTGAGGCGATAATGAAATTATTATAATAGCATCAATTGGACATTAGTTATGATTACTTATCATTTGTCGGTTACCTCATCTCCATTAATCGTCACCATTCTCGTATTCTTTTTCGCTCAATTGCTCCGCAAAACGGCGTGCCACAGAAGTGGGTTCAACTCAAGGAGTTTCACCGTTCGCCGACAGAGGATAAGCGAGGTGACTGCTCTACAGAGTCCTCTGGATGATTTTCTCCACACTACTCTAAAGTAGTAGACTTGGTAGTAGTTAAAATAGCATACAGAGGACTCTGCTGCTCTACGAACCTTAAAGTCCTTTAATTTCCAACCTGTTTCCGGTGAATTTTCTCATTAGCAAAAAGATAAAATTATTTAATTTGCAAATATACAGTGTCCTAAGGAAAAGAAATACCCAATGGAGAATGCACAAAATAACATTTTCAAACACTAGTTGCAGCGTACTCTTGCATGATGATGCAGTGACAAAATAAGTGACAAATAAAGTAGGTACATACAATTTTAACAGTGGAAAAGTAACATTTCCTCTCCATTTACAATTTTCGCTTACTGCTTACAATTGAATCATGTTGTAGTGTAACTGCACCAGATTTTATAAACTTATGGTCAAATATTACCTTGCGTTTACTGAATATCTGTAGGAAATTAACCGGGATTTAAACCAGAAATAATTTTCTTAATTGTGAAACCCGATCTAAGATCCAGTTAATCTAGCCAACATTCTTATTTAAATTGAATCACATCAATGTGTGAACGAAGAATATATATAATTTTTTAACGGAAATAACATGGAAGATTGACGAAAGGCGCCTAAATTTTGGGAATGCCGCATTTTTATATTCAATGTTATTTATTATTTTTCAATGCCGTCATTAAAGAACCGGGTATGATTGAAAAAAAAATACGAAAGAAAGCCCCTTTCTACAGGGACGCCCATAGAATGACACCGTTTTTTATTAATTCGTGATTCATTTGGATTGTTGTTTACTATTGAATTACAAATACGAAATGATTCGTAATATGCACATCGTCAAGGACACGACATAAGGCTACGACCTGATGATATATGTAGTTTAATTGCAAAAGAACAATTTTGGCAATAAATGTTTAGCCAATGGTTGTGATTGATCCAAAATATTCATATTAAATTCATTTAAAATTATTATGAGGTGTTGATGATCTTTGCTTTAGTCGTGAAAAATTCACATGTGATGGCCACCATCGCCATGTTTCATAACTTCTCCTTTAGGTCCACCACCGAAGCGATACGTTTCAACCGTTTTCTCACTTTCCAGTCTTGCAGTCCAAAAGCAGAGGTGATTCGATGCATTGCTTGACTTCGCCTATCTCGCTGATGCAACATGTCGACAACATGCAACATGGTACAATATGCATCTCATCCTCATGCTTCACCTTGTCACTTATGCGACAATCCGTTTTACAGTGAACCAAGTGCGTTCCTCTAATTTGCGGTCCGAGGTTTCAGGCTTTTGGTTATCAGCAGACGGCTTCCTTTTCTTCGAACAAAAATGTGTAACATTTTATGATACGACTCGCAAGTTTCATATATCTCTTTCATTGAATGGGATGAAATGCGCCATGTGTGCGCGTCACAGCATCCAGTTGACGTGTGCTTTCAATTGTATTTCTTATGTATATCGTCTCTGCTTTGCTCAATGAAATATGGAAAAGGATCCTTGAAAGTATACCCGGCTTTATTCACGGAAAAAGACAAACAATATACATTTAAAGTCAGTTTTGCACAAAATAACACTTGAAAATATTCGAAGGCATTAACCGGAACAAAATTTGATCCGATAAAATTTAGTCCAATCAGTGATTTTATTTTCAATCGTTCCTCCCTCGGCTCAGTGAGCAAATTCTATGCATTCACGGTTCAAGGGAGTAATGTTTACACGACACCATATCCACCAAACCACTGGGGAGGATACTTTTTGAGCCTGTTGTAGCCCTCCACCTCTTCCCAGTACGTCCACAACATGTCGGAGAGCTTCTCCGCTGCCATCACTATTGACGAGATCGGGTTACTGTTGGGTATCCTCGGGAATATGGAAGCGTCCACCACCCTCAAGTTCCCCACGCCCCTCACCATGAGCCTCGGGTCCAGCACAGCCTCCGGATCGTCGTCGTTACCCATCTTGGCCGTGCCGCCCTGGTGGTTCTCCGGGCCGGTGTACCTCATGACGAAGCAGGCCCAGTACTCGTCCGAGCCGAAGTCGTGTTCCTCGCATCCCTCGGCCCTGGTCTCGTTCAGGTTGAAACCCCACGTCTTCAGTGCCTCTGTGCGCGTCAGGTTGATGCCCAGTTTGATCCCTTCGACCAGGACCCAGAGGTCCTTCTCGGAGTCGAAGTATCCGGGATTCATCTCCGGCTGGGCGAAGGGGTCCGCGCTGCCCAGTCGGAGGAAGCCTCTGCTCTCCGGGAGGACGTTAGTGGGGCGTACGCCGATGGTCCTCCGACCGCAATCGCCCTCCTCTCCGCCACTACACTCCCCCCGTCGTCCCGTCATGGAGCAAGACGCCGAGTAGCCGTCGAAGAAAAACTGTAGATCCGGGAAGTCCCAGTCCTCCTGGTACTTGGAGACCATGAAGCCCGTCACTTGGGTCAGTCCGGTGGACGCCATGGGGCCCTCGCGACGAGTGGCGTAGCTTTGCAGGGCTTCGAGATCCAGCATCCGGTAATCTTGTCGGGAGATGGTGAATTTCAACCTGGTGGAGACGTGGTTGTGGAGGTTCTTCCCGACCCCCGGCAGGTCGGCGACCACGGGAATCCCTAGTTCGGCCAGGTGATCCCCGGGGCCGATCCCGGACAGCATGAGTATCTGCGGCGTGCCAATGGCCCCCGCCGACAGGATGACCTCCTTGGAGGCCCGGACCACGGTCGAGTTCCCCGTCGAGTCGACGTACTCCACCCCCACGGCGCGCTTGCCCTGGAAGAGCACCCTGGTCACGTGGGCACCCGTGGCCACCCGGATGTTGGGCCTGTTGTGTTGGGGGCGCAGGTAAACCCTGGAGGTGGAGGCCCTCTTCCCGTCGTCCGTCATCATCTGTGCGATGGCGAAGCCCGTCTGGTTCCGGCCGTTGACGTCGCCGTTTCTATAGCCCACCTCGATCCCGGCCCTGACGATGTCCTCGGCGAGGGGCGGGTGGTACGAGAAGGTCTGCACGGGAAGGGGTCCGTCGAAGCCATGGTAGCCATCGTCCAGCAGGTCATGGTTCCTGTTGCTCTCGGATTTCTTGAAGTACGGCAGGACCTCGTCGAAACTCCATCCGTCCACGTTCCACTCGTCGAAAATCCTCTTGTTTCCTCGCGTGTACATCAATCCCTGAATTAAATAATGCCCACGTTATTTCAGTTCATGTGCAATTTGGGAATACAAACGATAATGCTGAAAATAAAAAAATGTTTATTCATTCTGTTTGTGTGTATCATTCTGTAGACCGCGCACATGCAAGCCATTATCACATACGATAAGTGTCTTTTTACTAGAACTCCTTTTTGAAAAATGCCAAGCGACAAATGTTCGAATTATATTCCTGTGGCTTCAAAAGGAAAAAATCATCTAATGTCTCGAAGTTTTCGTTTTATTTGAAGCAAAAAAAAATGTGAGTTGTTTCCCAAAGAATTTTCTTTCGATCCGTTTATGAAACTAATTCCCATGTAGATGAAGTTCTCTCGGGTTGACAGCCGGATCAAGGGCTCCATTTTGGCCTGAACTGATTCTCGTTTAAAGTTCAAATTCAGATATTCTTACTTCCCAGTTAAATGTTAATATAGTTGATACTCGGTAACACCAATTTTAAATGGGGATTTAAAAACGATAATGATAAATTAAGGTTTTGAAATAATCTCCAGAATATGATGATAAAAGATCGAATGAGGGGGTGGAGCAGATCTTGAAAAGTAGTGGAGAGTCGTTCAGGGATCAGATGGAAGGGAGAAGAACGTTTGTTAAAGCACCTTACACACGAAGCATGATATCATGCGCATGATCATTTGCATGATCTCTTCGCAAACGATATTTCATGCACGGGAAAAATAGAACATGTTCTAATTTTTTCTCATCATGCATGCATGATGCTTGCATGATCAGCGCTCGTCTGCCATGTTTGTTATGTGAAATGTGTGGAGATACCGCTTCTAAGCTAAAAAAACTTATTACAATAAGTTAACGTATAGTACTGTGACAAGCAGGCAATCTGGAAGTATATTAAAGTTGATAGATTAGAAAATGTTTTGTGTTCGATTGTTTAATCGAACCCTGAGAAACAAATAGTCGGAAATCTAGAAGCGGAAAGTAGTATTTTATTTAAGGGTTGGTATTCCGGTGCCGTGTAAAACTTCGGCGCAGTTGGTAGCATTATCAAAACTGCAGCTACAGACAGGTAGCGGTATACGAACTTTGCTGCTTCAGGCATGTGCATGATATGTACCATGCACTGTGTGTAGGGCAAATTTTCATCGCCTGATTCTGCCATGCAAGAGATATCTTTTCCAACGAGATCATTCACGTGCATGAACATGATATCATGCACAGTGTAAGGTAGCCTTTATGTAGGAAAACACATTTTTTTGCTTTAGAACGATCGCAAGTTTGAAATAAAAATGAGGATATAAATATACCTATGTGTGTTTTCACCTCTAACCAGAATTGAATTTTTAAAACCAGTTTGTTTCCCAACAACTAACAATATATTTAAAATAGGATACAAGATTACCAAAAGTACTTAAATAGGTACGTTCACACCGATTTTCCCCTTCGAGAAATGTTTTTTTTTATGTTCTAGTATATGCATTTTATTCCATTTCCCTTCAACTCGTGTCAAAAATCATTATTATAAGCGTAATATTAATTTGTAACACGCCACGTTATGCCCAAATGCACATCAAAGTTTGCTAAAAAAGACAGTTTTCCACCATATGTGTGATAGGCGAGGGGAGAGTTCACCTTATATGTGTGTGATAATCAGTATATATATCACTGAAATAGTAATCAGTTCCTTTCTCTGTGCGTCCTGTGGCTTCCCAATGTCTGGTACCCAGAAAATCACTCAGTTTGCTCTTAACTAGGATTCATCATCGGAATTCGAATTATGCAGTAGTATTTTTGTTTAATGGGGTCCGTCGATGTCTATGGAGATTTAGCACCCCACAGGTTACAGGAATTATCCCACTCGGAGAAAACATAACACCCATGCCCTCGGCGGGCCTCGAAGCCGTGACCCTTGGTTCGCCCCGGCGAGCGCGCTACTCCCAGTCTAACCCGGCCGGCCAGGAATTCGAACCCGGGCTTCCCGTTCAGTAACCGAGTCGCGTGGTAAATATAAAAATTCCACTTCGGGTGTCTCTTCCCGTGACACTCACGTTCATCCCTCCGGTCCCGGACACCATCTTGCCCCGGGGCCACCGGCACCTGCCCCCATTGGCCAGGCACGCCCTCTCCTGCGGCTGCGTCGTGAAGCCCCAGTCGAACCGCGTGCCCACGGCGGACACGGAGTACGTGGGCACCTGCGTCGCCGACGGCTCTTCCGGACCCGCCTCCAGCAGGAGCACGGACCAGGGAGGGGTGCCTTCCGCGGTCGGGGCGGAGAGGCGGGAGGCCACCACCGAGCCGGCCACCCCCGCGCCCACCACCACGAAGTCGTAGGTGGGCAGCGGGGGCGACTCGGCGCTGTCCACGCCCAAGCGGCGGCACGGATCCGTGACGTTGCACTGCGACAGGATGAGAGTCTCCACGATGCCCATGAAGAGCGCCAAGCCGGAACCGCAGCTGCCGGAGATGAGGCCGGGGCTGTCCGCGAAGGGACACCCGCAGCAGGACGCCGACGGCTGCATGGTCTTGTCCCGCGGGATTTCTCAGATACCTGGCCGTTTAGAGAGGGGAAGACATTTACATTTTTTATTTTTTTATTATTTTTTTTTCGAGTTTTTATTCCCGCTCTCCTCACCGTCCTCTGCGGCGTGCTCCCGAGTGTGGCGCCGTTTAATCGAACGCATTGCCGGCGAGCCCTTGAACGAAAAATATCATAAATAGAAGTACTTGCTGAGTCTCTCGCTGGATCTATCTATTCCATTTCATTAACAAACCCTCTGATTTTTGTTGAAGTCTAATGGCTCATCATAACAGTATACTTCCTATTCCTTGATATGGTGTGATTTTAGTTGAAAAAGG
>WURS02013244.1:0-28186 GCA_011762765.2 Rhinocypha anisoptera | reverse complement strand
GGGGGGGGGGGAGGGGGGGGGGGGGGGGGGGGGGGGGGGGGGGGGGGGGGGGGGGAGGAAGGGGGACAGGATCGCACCTGGTGCCCCGGGGGAAACCGACCTTATGCCTACGACCCGGTCGAAAGAAATTTACGCCGCGCGGCATTCTGGGTCGTTGCAAATGGAGGACTTTTTTTCTACGGTTCTTCAGGGGTATATCTCATACGCGAGGACTACCAATCGTCATCAATCACATAGAGTCATGTTGTCAATTCGACTGAGGGGTATCCTCCACTTGAATTCGTAATCGTCTTAGCCCGCGTCTAACATTTTCTATTCCTCGTTGAACGTGAGGACATTTTTTTATGGTTTTCTTTCTGCCGGGGTGTATTTTATGCGTGAAAACTACCGATCGTTATCGGTCATAGAAATATTTCAACTCATTTTGACTGAGCATTATCCTCTCCACGAATTTATAATCGTACTCACCAGCGTCTCTTATTTCCCATCCCACGTATGTAGAAAGAGGTTGTCACAACATAAAGATAGAGAGTCAGGGGTCCACAAAGATGCTTTCACCGTTCCGATAACGAATCGACTCTAATTGGGAAAAAATCGTGTATTCACGTTCATATCAATCATGGGATGGCTGCAGGAACATCGATCCCCATCAATTGAAATGGCAGGGTGTTCTAAGGATGGAGCTAAGGATTGGATGTTGAAGACCGCGGTCAAATGTGAAATTTGTTTCAGCGAGGTAGAAGGAGAGAGTTATAGGCATTTTAGGTGCGTTGAAGGAGTGTAGGAAATACACGGATGCGACGGTTGAAATTTGTTTGTTTCGACTTCGCTCTGAATCATGGGCGAAGATAGCTAAAAAACTAGCGGGGGCAGCTAAACATTTTCAAGAGCTTACAGGGAAAGAAGCATATATAAATAACTAGTAACATTTAATTTAGTAAGGAATTAATTACTTTTTAATTAATCATGTATATACGTTCATAACATTTGCCAATATCCTTTAATACGAAAAAAACATATTTTTTGTAACTGCATTTTTTCGTAAGTTCTCCAATTTTGTATTTCCTTTTATATATTTTGCCATTCATTTTTCTGGGAGGGGGACAGCAGTCCTGACCTCTCCTCTCTGGCGGCGTCCATGTCCCGAATGATTCTAAATTAGGCTGGACTGAGTGAAAGGGTTTTCCTCCATGCTTCTTAAATTCATCAAAAAGCATGGCTTGGGGACATACACCTTTTTCCAGTGTTCATCGAAAATGGGATCTGCCTATATCACATTTCCTCAGAAGGATTTCCATGCGTATTAAATATTAAACTTTCAAAACAGCCCACGTCATAAAAAGTGTGGATCACCATGCTTGAATTACCCGTTTTGGGCAGTGAATGTGACATTAATATCCAACTGCCAAGTTGGCTCCCTAAAACTGATATGCACGAATTCCAATTGCGATTCCATTTCGATTTTCTAGTAAAGCTCTATTCTCCTCATAAAAATGGCCCCATGTAGTTAATGACGTCTTTTTTTGATTTTTGGAATGGGTCATCCTCACAGTCAGTCTTCTGATAAATCCCTGGTTGGTAAAAACTCTGGTCGATCCAATCGAATACCCTCTGTACCCCCAGAGTTATTCCTCAGCTAAGATGTGGTTGAGGAGGTTTTTCTCTAGAAAAGAGTTCCGCTCGTAAAATCAGATCTATGAATTACACTTCCAAATCTTTATCCTTGGTTCCGAAATATACACCAAATATATGGGTGATTAATGCGAGAGATTATGTAATGTAAATTTATATTTTGATACCGTTAAGTATAACAAGAGGTCGTTGTAGCCCAGTGGGTAGAGTGCTTGGCTACTGACCGGGGGACCCGGGTTCGAGACCCGGTGACGACTCCGGTCACCTCCAGGTAAACCCAAGCCGAGTGATTTTTCGGTCACCACATCTTCGTGGGAAAGGAACTGGATCCTCTACCCTGATGTGTGAATTTCCACACATGCCGTGGGCTTAGTACTAGGTGAGCTCTACCCTCACTTAACATACCAACCTACAGATTGATCACTGTGGTTTTTTATAGGAAAAATATAACCAGCACATTAAAAATTCGCTGTAGTGAAAACTACCAGAAAAATACATGTTATCATTGTAAATGGAGGGCAAAAACTATGAAGAAGAGTAGTTACAACCTGAAATATACATCTGATGTTTTAAAATTATATTATAATTCAATAAGATGTAAACTGCAATTTCCAGCCTGTTCCCCATTGGCACCATATAGTAATACATGCTAAGCACCCTAATTTAGCTATTATTTCTCCAATTTGTGTTTATGTAAAACTAGTCATTGCTTCTATATATATTAATTTTGTAGCTGGTCAGTCATTCTGTATCTGTTTTTTTCTCTCTCAAGTTTTGAGTTAAAAGAGTGATGTTTGGTGCATTGAGTATGGATTCTCTGTTTTCATGATTTGGTAGTAGTTTTGGATTTTTGCACTTAATGCTGCAGAGAAAAATGCATAAAACGTGGTTTCAAAATTATCCTGAAGGGTATACTACCTCTTTTTGTGCTAGTCATTTTTATAAATTCTCTTGAAAATCATTTGGGTAACTACTGTAACTAAACACTATGTACTTTGGTCCAAATTTGACCATTTCTGAGTAGTAATGCATTGTGTAGTAACCAATTGAAATGATGATACCTACATACATGAAGATGTAATTATAAAAGGGAAAAATGAAGCCATTTTCAAATATTACTTGAATGTCGTCAGTTACTTATTTAATTTACTTAATTTTATTTAATTGGTAGTATTATTTTTTATTATTCTTATTAGAAAAATCTCGTCACATAAAGCCAAAACAATGCTATCATTTGTAACAATAGTATGCATTAAATAGTTTGAGTGTCTTTCTAGTAATTTTTTCAGTATATATATAATATGGAACAGCAATTGCTTATGAAAAACTACTAATATATGTACAAGGCTGAGGAGTAAATGAAAGATACTGACCAATTCATATCCTCTTCCCTATAATCAAATGATTCCACAATTAAGTGATTCCTGAGTTTCTCACTGGTTCACTCATCTAATCTCACTGGTTTTAGAAAATGAGACCCTCCAGCACATTTGCAAATCATGTTCAGCATGAGCCTTAGGGTTCAGTACCCCTAACCCATCCTTGAAGATAAGGGTCTGGTGTCCTTCTGAGATGGAGCAAGGATGGTTGAAATTTCGTACCTGGGTTTCTTGCCTTCACAGCTACCATTCCACAGTCTACAGATGACATGAGCTATTTTGAATTCGTAAACCTCCATCAGTTAAAGATGACAGTAGCAGTGAAAGGGTTAAGCTTCTACTGCAAAATGCAACAGCTAAATATAAAATGGTTTCTAAACTACTTCAATTAAAACTTACTTTAGCCAGCACAGATTAAAATTAAAAATATACCACAGCACAACTTATGGGCTCTTGTGAAACAAATAAATAATGCCTTTAGAAAAAACCTTTAGAAAAAACCTTTAGAAAAATTCTCCTTTCACCAATTATGAGGCAGCTCTTGCCAACAATATGTAATCTCCTCATTATACTGAGCACTCTGAACTCCATGAATAACCATTTTGCTCAAGTTAGAATTTTTTTGGAAAAACCACTCACGTCATCCATTCACAAGTTGTGATGATTTTAACAAACTGGATTTGCTACCAATGGCCAAGATGATTTTATGAAAATCAAGTGCAAATATTTATGCATCTCCCATTCAATATGGTAAAAGGTCAAATAAAACAACATTTTATAAAGTATTTTATTTAAAATAAATTATGAAATATCATGTCATGGTATGCTGATTAATGGTGTAAATGGTGTTGTGGCATTACTTCCCTCAAGAGATGCTCCATTCAGAATAGTATCATCTAAGAGAGTTCCTGAAATATTTAGGTCAGAGAATTGATTTAGGTCAGAGTATTATTGTCCAATGTAATAAAAATACCATAGGCTTAAACCATGATGGATTACGATTGAAATAATGAATTTGTGGCACCACTGAGAATTCAAAGTTATTGAGGGCAGTGCTTAAGGTATAACTTAGAAATTTCCTGAGGCATTTTACTTTCAAGTTACAATAAGCTGAGCGCTATAACTTACTTGAAGATATTAACTGATGAGAATTGCTAAGGATAAGGGTTATCTTATTTTTCAACAGTTGTTATGAAATAAGTGACATTTTACTCTTTTACTAAGATCAAGTAAAAAAATGACAAAACATATGCTCTTCATTAATTAAATAGGCATTGAATTGTGGAAGTACATAGTAAGAAGGGCCATGGATTAACCAGGACTCCAATTCACAACAATATAGCCAATGCAGTTTAGTTGTTTATATAACAGTCATAGTAAGGCTAACAAGGAAAAAAGTCTTTGTTACTCTTTAGTGAAATAATAATCATTTTTCAATCTACACACTATTAAAACAACAAAGCTCTAGAACTAGAATATGAGACTTGAGTTTCAATGATAGAAATTAATTGTGATAAATGAGTTGGCCCTTTCACACCGAAACCTTAAACTGGAATACAGTCCCTGCTCATGAATGTGCAAAGAGAAATTTTGACCCTACAAAACTCGTTTTCAGGAGAGTTTGAAATAAATAAGTCCTCAGGTATAAAATTTTTCCCTCTCAGGCCCTTCTCACCAGGGACCTTTTCTTGGCAAAAGGGTACTGATGACCTCTCCCACAGATGCATCAGAAGTCCCTCTCACAGCATGACTTGGTGATAGTCAAATTTGTTTACATGCCATTTTTTAAAATGAAATTTATAATTCAAATTCACCAAATTTGATGTAAGAAATATACCTTTTGTGATCCACAGTCTGTGTGCAATTTTTAAATGAAATTCGATTGTCAAAATTAACTGAGATTTCATACAGAAGACTTTTGTAAGAACATAACAGCGGTTACTAATGTTTACTTATTATATCTTGCACTCAGGTAAAAATCATATTGAATATCTCCTTTTATATCCTCCTATCTTATAGAATGAAATCTCTCTCATTGAGTTTTTTCCTACCAAAAGGATGAATCATGGTTGCAGTATAGTTTATGTTTTCCGCAGTTGTAACAGGATGAATAATAAGCTCAAATACTCTGTTTGTGAGTTTTACTAAAGTATTATGGCCATGTATGCTGTAGACCATTGTATGTATGTACCTCTGTAGGAAAATGAATGGAAACCCCAAAGGATTACTTCACATTATTTCTGCACTTGATACAAAAACATTGTTAAATGTGATGGTGGAGTTTTGTTTAAAAAAAGGTATAAGTTCAGCAAAATGATGGCAATTCAGTATTTAAATACCATTACTTGAGTTTGTAAAAATGGCTGTTTTAAAAAATAAACTGGCCAAACAAAAATTGACTGTGGACAAATTCTGAGAGAGTAGCATTCAGACCAACTGAGGGTCAATTAAACATACCCAGGGGTTGAGGCAAGGGTTTGATGCCCCCCAGTTGGATTGCAACGAGAAGAAAAAATATGCCTATGATGTTTCACATCTGGATAAGGCATAGTGACCAATATCTTTGTCATTTGTAATGAGGGGCTAGTACTTGAGTAACCAAAAAAATGGGAGTTCATACTGGGAGGATGATTCTGAATGACCAATATATTGGTCGCTCAGTACAAAGGGGTTAAAACTCAGTAAACAAACAGTTACTATTCTTTACTTTTGTTATGTGTTGAGATATATGATACAAGGATTTCACACAATTAAGTCAAGTAGCATTTACCTGTTTCTCAATCTGGGGAATTGCTTATATTTCCTAATGCACAATGTTAACATGCCATCTTTTAGGTTTGTTTTGTACTTGGTTTCAGTTATCAAAAGAAATCCATATATTCATACTTTAAAATAAATAGGAATATCTTTGTTCCTCAATCTACACAATAAAAATCACCTGGAATTATGTCATTATTAGTATGCTACGATAATACCCTACCTGCAACACATGCTGTCAAGAAGCAAGTAGCACTTCCAGCAATGAATGATCGTAATGCCAATTCTGTAATCACGCCTCGTCTTTCTGGAGCCATAGAACTTAATCCTCCAACCAAGATGCCTACTGACCCTGGATTAGAAAAACCACATAGGGCATATGTTGCTATGACCTCTGCCCTTTTCTGGAATGAAGAATTTCATTTTATATTAGTGAATTTATGATTTTTATTTTTATAAAAATTTTTATTTTGAACATTTAACGTGGTAACTTTTTGAGTCATGAAACATGAAGACAATAATAGAATGCCTGCATAAATAAAGGCATGACAATAGGCATGTAGTAAAAGGGACTTGAAATATAGCATGTTTGAATGTGATAAATCTCACTTAATTTTCCACTATTGCATAATATTTAATAATTTTTCCAAAAAATTAGTAACCTTTTAATGTTACCTAAATTTCACTAAAACTTTTTAATGTTATATTACATATGTTTAACTTTACACTACTTACTAAAGCAAAAAGCTTTGTTTAGTTTCATCTGTTTTATGCATTAAAAGTAACAAAAATAATGTATGGGATCAAAAGCAAGTGAAACTATTAAAAAAAATCAGAATAACTTAATACTGATTTTCCCCAGATATACCACATATATCAGCAACTACAGAGTTGGCGGAGAATAAATATATATATATATATGTATACCCGCCACCAGAATACCATCCCTAGACCCTATCCAAATATTATGACCTTCTCTTTCTAAAAAGTCTTGAATGGTCACACTTTCTTATTGTTACAGAATAGGGCATCCCTTTCCAGTGCAATTTATGACTGTTCACGACCCTCAAGCAAGTTTTACGAATGCACTCTGTCCACCGAGTTTTGGGAAATTCTCTTCTAACCCACCATTGTCATTTCCCTCTTTGTTGTCTCTTGAGTTTCGTTAGAATTTTGGTTATAAATCCAAGTAACTGTTTTGTACGTAAATGAAAGTACTGTTTGGTATAAAATTAATCAGAAATAATCAAGAAAAGTAAATATGAAGTGCATATTTGGAAATATTTCTGCATGAAATATTTGAACTATGGTCAATTGTATTTCCACAGCCCTCTCGGAGGGAAATAAGCAACGTGGTTAATAAGGGTCCTTCAGGGTTCACTACCAGCTAAACCTTTGCTGGTAGTGTCACCATGTAGTAGTCACTTGAAGGGAAGAATGCTACCGCTACTTTTCTCCTGCACACAGCCTTCACAAAAGAATGAGACTGCCACAGCTGAGGGGTTAAACCACAAACTAGTTTCTATTAACAAAATGATATGTACATAGCTTTTTAACAATTTAGTATTTAATACTTACTGAAATTTGGCCCTCTTTTATAAATACAGCTAGCTTCTCATAAGCAACAAATTCATTGACAATGGTTTTCAACCCCATCAATGTTGCCACTTTATCACATTCTTCTGGAGCTATCCCCAGTAACCACGCTAAGGGGATGAATAACTTAGACAGAATCCACTGAATAAGATATGGAGAAAAGGACTTTAATTAATTAGTAATATAAAAGACATCTCTGGCAGTCAATATTCATAACAAATAGATATTGCAATCATGGTAAATTTTACCTTATTATTGTATTATTCATAATAAGATTAATTTTTTATCATTATTGCTTATACATTATACATATATTTACACTAAAAAAACCTGAACCGCACAAGAAAATTATGAAACTTTAAGTAAAAAAATAATAGCGAGTTTAAAATAATCAAGTTAACGAAAATAGTCTTTGCACTGTTAAAGGCATAAGTGGAGAGAAGGTCATTATCTTGTGTTGGTAAAAAACTAATTTTTAAAATTGTTGGTGTAATAACCGGCTTATGAAATGGTAAGCCTTAATACATTAGTTTAGATGTAATAACATTAAGTCATTAGAAATTGCATTCTGTAGCAAACATTTTGGTGTAGATGAAGTTAAGAGTTTAGTATGTAGCTTAGCTCCAAATCCTGTTCACCCGCTACATTGCCCTTCTGGGGTAACTTCAACATCCCATTCCAGGCTAATGTGGACATGTTAGCATTGTCTTGGACGTAATCCCCTACAATCAAACCCATAGTAAAGTTATTCAAATTTCAGAATAGTTTTCTAGTATTTTACCTCAAATGATAATTCTGGAGCTCCAACGAGTCCTCCGAACCAGGATATTACTCCATTGAGAAATGCTACAAAAGCCATAAAAGCAATCAAATTGGCTATTATGCCTTGAATCAAACCAATAGCATTCATTGCCCCAGCAGCAGCAGCATCAAGTGCATTCGACTCCTCCCTGTAACATAAATCAATCACTTTGATTTATACACAAATAGGAGCACATATCAGAGTTTCAAGTATATAATTTTATCACCCAATATATAATAGATGTACACGTTAATTATTACTTACCCTCTCCCCACAGTTATATCAGAAACACTCGTTTTTGTTTTCTCTGTTTCAGGATAGAATAGTTTTGAGTAGCATAAGGCAGCTGGAGCTGACATAACAGAAGCTGTGATTAGATGAGCTGGTGAGACCCCAAAACTTATATATGCTGCCATTACAGACCCTACAATAAAAGTTAGAAAATATTTTAATATGATATTTTCATTGCTAAGTTAAGTTAATTACAATTCTTTTTTTTAATAAATTGTATTACTATAGTATTTTATTATTTCCTTTCTTGACTATGTGAGTTATCACTTCTTATAATTCTAAAGTATTGATCAAGTTGACCAACACTCCAGAACTATTGGAAGTATATTGGCATTAATTGGAGGATTTATTTAAATAGGGGAGCTGTTGAAATTAAATACAAAAATGAACTGCACATATAGAAGAATAAAAGATATTCTTTCAAGAAAATACCATAAATATTTTTTAATAAGTTAAAAGCAAACAAAAATCTCATCACCGCATGATTATCTCAAAAGACTAAAAAATGAGAGTCAGAGATGCATTTGATAGACTTAACCACTCCACTTATTAGCCAAGAAAGGAGGAGTGTGTGTCACATATGAAAACCATTATTAGAAATACCTTAAGTAAAAATAGTTTAATGCTATTATGGCTAATCAACTTAATCACTTAAACACAATCAATCAAACCAAATATGCACATATTATGATAGCACTCCAAATCATGTTTACAGCTCCAAATTCCAAAATTAAAAACTAAATCAATCATTTTAATCAATATCAAAACTGTAATGTCAGTTATCAATTCTTCACACAAAACCCTTGCCAAACTCTATGCCATTGACAGTAGAATTTGGAAAGAGGTTCTCCAACAGGCAAGGTAGGTAACTGACCTGGTGGAGAACCCAAGAGGACTTCAAATAGAGCATGCAATAGGAAAGCACCAAATCTTTTAAAAGAGTTTTAATGGTTCACCCATGAAAAATGAATAATTAAAGCCATTCACAGAGCAGTAAGGCAACCTTATCTACTACTTCATATATATACTTAATGTTCATATTCATAGGCCTTGAATTTGTGAAGATGCTCCGGGGTCTACTGCATTTTGATTAGGGACACAAAGCACATACTCTTTCTGCCAGAAACTAATTATTTAAATTAACAGTAATGAATATTACATGCTTCCTTTGTGAATCTTCCAAATGGACTAAATCAAATGAACTTTCTGGTAAGTAGCCTGCTATGTGATATGATAGCTTAATTTAGCATTACCAAAAAAATTACTGTGGTGTCTAACTATATTCATGTCATATCTAGAGCCAATGAAGTAATTTTTTCAGACTGATTATTTTGTAATGCAAAACTCATCACTTTTTCACATAAATTATCATATTTATACAATGCATATCATATAGATTTACTTTGTGATTCAATGAGGTCACCTATATTGTATATGTTACTCATAATCTGATATTTCGTTAGTATAAAACACTGAGTTTAGAAAATTACCTGCAATTGTTGCAAGTCCACCAGTCATTATTGCATGAATTTCTGATTTTGTGAGTATTCCTATGTACGGTTTAATAAGTAGTGGTGACTCTGTCTGAATAAATGAAAAAAATTTAATCTGTTAAATGACTTAAAACTGGGTTGAGACTGTATGCGTGAACAGCAGGGATAAATATATAATAATAGATAAACATGATAAAAACAACAAAAATAAGGAATAGTAAGCTAAACAAGGAGGTAGCAATAAAAGGTAAGAACTACAAAACAGAAATATATGCAGATGGAGAGACAATAAAAATCAATTATGCCATTACTAGATAGATACACAATTAAAGATGCCATAATTCTAAATCTTCCTAAGATTGAGAACCTATTTCACAGTTTGAGAGTAATATATATGGTAAAATCTTCTGGAAAAAAAGTTTTACTACAAAAACATATCATTAAATCTGCTATATACTGCTTTCATCAAAGAAATTCATTATCATTTGATAAGTAGGTACATAATAAGGAAGAACCAATGAAGAAGTACTCTAAAGAGCCATCAAAAGAGAACCCTATAATTAAAGTATAATTACAATAAGAGGTCAAGTAATAAGACAGATTTTGAGACATTACAGTTGGTGAAAAATAAATTGGAAAAGATAATAGGATGGAAGCGAGAAAGGTAGGTATATGATTCAGAATAATGGAGAACGTTAGAGTCAGCAAATAAAAAAGTGTGAAGAGGTCTAGTCTGTGTTCATATGAATAGAGCCCTCCTAAACTTCCCAGGTGAAATTATGAAAAATATTCTGGGGATTGATGATAATCATACTTTAAGCGAAATACACATATTAGAGTGAAATTCTGCGAAACTTACCATTCCAACAAATATACTGGCAGCTGTGTTGATTGATTCACAGGCCGTTGTACCCATTGTCTTCTGAAGGATGGTTCCCAATTTTACAATAACCCACTGCATTATGCCGTAATAATACAAAATTTGGATGAAAAAACTGAAGAAGAATATCGTAGACAGAACCTAAAGATAGGTGAATTGCGTTACAACAAATTCAATCCTTAAAGAATCACTTATAAATCAATCGACTAAATAACACTTACTTGAAAAGCAAAAACTGCCTTAGTTGTGATCAAAAAATCACCATAAACCATTGTAGTACCAGCATTAGTGTAACCTAGAAATGTAGTGACTTTATTTCCAATGCACTGAAATATGCTACGACCAACATGCCATCGTATAGTCAGCAGGCCAAAGCAATATTGCATCAACAATCCCCAGGCAATCGGGCGCCAATTAATCTGAAATGTATAATAGATGAAAAAAATTACATTGATTCTACGCAGACAACTTTATATAGAAACTTATAACTATAATATTAAAAATTACCTAGGTTAGTTAAACATTTTTCTCGGCTGAAAGCCATAATTACTCTCTCTGAAGTCGTCTTTTACATAGTAACGCCTCGTTGGTGACACTTTTGGAAAAGACTTTCCTTTCTATTTCAACCAAGTCGAAATGCTTGTTTACATAAGTGCGGCAAATATCCATGGCAGAAAAGCCATCGGCATGAAGGCCACCACAAAAGTTAGCACAAACATTTATTTGCAGAACTGCCTGGCATTCCTGCATCAAATATTTGGCCCTATTTACGCGTGAATATCTCAAGGTTTCTTACTCTGAAGTATATACAAAAACACATGAAAATAAAAGTAAACAAAAGTAGAATCCGTGTGATCTTACGCCACAGTTCTTCGAGTTCTTCAGACTGTGCTTACGCGCTACATTTGAAACGCGTTAACATTGCGCGCAAATGCGCAACTAGAGTGAAAAGTTAGCCATTGTTTCAAAATTTTGGGAGACTTGGTGTAATATTGCAAAACGTGCTATTCCATATTGCTGTAAGTACCATCCTTCTGTACGCTTTAATATGTATATGCCATGACTATGCTCTGAATTCATTTCGAAGGCAACGGATTTTTCCAAGGCTTTGAATTAATATCGAAGGCAATAAAGTATTGCATAATATGAATGTTTATGTAGAAGGAAATGCCATAAGTGTATGATGATACCATGATACTTACACATGTAAGTAAACACAATGTAGTCTAGCTCATTCTATTCGTCACAAATGTAGGTACCTAGCTGGAAACGGAACTCTCATCTTCCAGTAACGGGTGTTAAGCAAAATTAATTGTTTAAAATCGGAAAATTATGACTATCATATGATTTCTTCTAGGTAGCATTCTAATCCACGTATTAATCTTGTATTTGGATAGTATCGATTGTCAAGTAAGATACTCTGTACTACTGAACCTTAATCTGTCTTGCTTGCCAATGGAGAATGTCCAGAAGAATGGGATACGCTGAGTAGTGCGCTAACTGGGATTCTAAATATAATTGATTGTTTCTATGTGTGTCAAGTTTACAGCTATGATAAAATATTTTCAGCAAGTGTGTAAATCCTTGCTGGTTATTCCCCTAGCTATCCATTCAATACTTCAAAAGCTGGTGGATCCTTACAACGTAATTTTCAAAACCAAAAGAATAATAGTAATTTCAATTTATACTTCAAAAATATTTATTCTTTCCTTACTTTTCCAGGATGACGGGAGAAGATGAATCCAAAAAGAAGTAGAACAAGAAGACCGAGAAAGGAGACCCAACGCAGTCCATCGCCTTTGGCATCCACAGCAAGGTAAATTATCACAGCCAATAGTGGAGCTAGGTATATTGACAATTGAAATATTCTGAAAATTAATACAAATAATTACATCACAAATTTCTGATTAATCATTCAAACACAATGCCACTAATCATTCAGTATGTACAAAAATGTTTTACTAATTGATGTAAATTGTGAATACCTGCTTAGGTCACCCAAATCTAATTATAAAAACAAGTATAGAGTAGATAAAAATTATATAGTAGATATATACAAATTTATTCTTTAACATGGTTTGGGGGCGAAAGTAGTCTATGAGACCAAGCCAAAATTTTTTCGGCTTAAAGAAATTCTGATATTTCTGGAACTGACGAGAAAAATTTAGCTTCTACAACCGCTGATGAAAGAGTGTAGTTACATCGTAAGTGTAGAAGACAACGGTAAACCACCACAATTCTCTCCCTATAATATTTTCGGGTGGAGAATGGTGGGAAAATAGGATAACTGAATTAATCTAAATGGATTAATGCAGGATAGGAGGTATAATTAGACGGTCCCCAGGAGTGATTAGGAAGCTAGAAAATACAAAGATAGACACGGGAAGATTAGGGTTGGATCATAGGGATTAGTTAAATAACACGGGCTGGAGCAGACGACTTCTGGAGCAACGGATACAGACTCATGTACTCGGGACACGAAGATGGATCAATGCTCCAAATGGATGCTCCAATGCCATAGGCTAATATTAAAGAATACATGACTACCATCATAACTGACTTCCAATGCTTCTTAGTGATGCCTATTGCCTCTTTTAAATATCTGTTATGAAAGTTGTCAAATTTATTTAGATTTTTCTTCCTTTCTGAACTTGCTTTCTGAATTTCTGACTTTCCTTCTCTGAATTTACACAAATTGGCTTCGTGAATGATAAGATGTCACACTGTAAATAATGAAAGAATTCAATAAATCTAAAGCTAAGTCATGTGAATTATTAATTTTACATAGAATTGTGGACAGAAAAAGTTTATGGATGGCGCCCTAACATATACAAATTATTGAATAACAGGTGTTTGTGGCACATATTCAACGCAACAAAAAACATACCTGCTCACAACTGTAAATACTGCTGCACTTATTGAATCAGAAGATCACAAGGCATTATACCGAGTAAGAAATTGAGAAGAAGAGTTACTAGTAAGTAATGTTGGTAGTACTACGATAGGATCCTCACGGTTAAGTTAGAAGGAGAGCAGACATGCGAGTGTACATGCCAACATCCAGTCATAGAAAAGAAGAGATGGAAGAAATATATGAGCAACTGGTAATGAAAAGTGAAGAACCATACCATAATGGGTAATTGGAACTTGATGGTTAAAGAGGGAAGCAGTGTAGGGCAGAGTGAATTGGGGAATCGAAACTCTAATGGAGAAATACTAGATTATAACTTTGCTACGAGAAGAATATGGATTTCTCGAACACAATCGTCGAGCCACATCAACGCAGAGGGTACAGATGGAAAATGCCAGGAGATAGGGCCAGATACCAAATAAACTAAGCAAACAGAGATACAAGAATCAAGTGAAGCAGTGCAAAAGTTGCCTCGGCGCGGATATAACTGCGCCGAGGCAACTCATAGTTAACAGATTGTTATCATTGTTATTTATGGAATAAGAAGCAGTTAAATAAATACTAGGAATGGGTATCGGGGGAAACAAAGTCAACGGAGAATACATTGACGTACTACGTATCACTGCGGATGGCATCACCTTTACAGCAGATAAGCGTGGCAACTACAGACAGTCAACTCTAAACAAAATGGAATGAATTATGCAAGATTAAAATTGAGAATAAATGATAGTAAGACTTAACTCCTAGTATGCGGAAGAACGGAACTGAACGTCGACGTCAAGCTGCAAGGAAAGAAATTAGGCAAGTGGGTTCCTTCACTTACCTTGGAAGCAGCATGACATGTGACGAATGAGTTCGACGGACATCAAGTGTATATTAGCTAAAAAGGAATTCATAATGGAGAGGCAACTGCTATGCCCAAGGAAGATATAGCCACGAACAAGGAGGAAATGTGGGAAAACATTCGCATGGAACATGGCGCTCTTTCAATTAGAGACATGGACCATTGGAAAAGCAGACCAGAGAAGAATAGAAGCCTTCAAAGGCATGGTGCTGAAGCATTATGCTGATGATCAAGTGGACAGATAGAGTAAAGAACAAGGAAGATTACAGAAGAGCGGAAGAAGATGAGTCAATACGGAGCACGATAAGAAAAAGTAGAACTAGATGAATGGATCACACCCTGGGGCATGATGAAGTCGTGAAGAACATAATAGAAGGGGTGACCAAGTGGGGAAGTCTGAGGAACAAGCATACCGGGGAAACTACGTAGGAATGAAGAACTTCCATGGTATAAGAGAATTACTAGTAGTATATAGTAGATAGGATAGTATGTTTGCAGTTAACCTAAAGCAGATCTTTCGATTCAAGTACTCATGAAGGAATGGACATCTTAATTTTTTCTATTGATCAATGATATTATCTATTAGGGAAACGCTCATTTGAACGATTTTTATTTTCTTTATTTTATGAGCAAAAATATACTGTAATTTAATTGAGTAATAGGATTTAATTAACATGTTAACGTGAGTTATATAAATTCAGAAATAACTCAAAGCATTATCCTCAAGGAAAGACGAAATAATACTATTTCGTATGCACTGATTATACGGGTAATAGATCATTATGACAATAATTAGGCAGTCTCTGAGCTAATCTTAAATACTATTTTTATTAATCTAAAATCTAAATTGGCCTTGTTTATTCTCAAGAATGACATTTATTTCGCCCTGTGTTATTCGGCATTGGTTATTTTATTTTACAGTAATCTTGAGTGCATATCGCCTTAATAATAATAATTAAATTAGTCAAAATTACTCACTTGAACCTCCAAGCTTTTGTCCATATCGCTTCAGCAGGGCTCAATATTGTGGGATTGATCCAATCAAAAGCATGAAAATGCTTAGCAATTGTTATTATCAGATCTAAAAAGATTGCTCCAAGAATAAGCCATAGAAAGCCAATTCCTCCACACCAGTCAACGTCAATCGCTTTTTTGGAGTAAAGAAAATATTATTATATTATTTTGGAAAAATTCTCTACTTGAAAGTGATATATTTATTCAGTTCAATGGTTTGGAATAATTAAGTAACAGAATGTAACGAACCTCCGCTTTGTTTCCAATAGATGGATGCTCCAATACCGTAGGCTAATATTAATGAATACATGACTACCATCATAACTGACTTGTAATGCTTCTTAGAGATGCCTATTGCCTCTTTTAAATATCTGTTATGAAATTTGTCAAATTTATTTAGATTTTTCTTCCTCCTCTGAAATTACACAAATTGGCTTCATGAATGATAAGATGTCACACTGTAAATAATGAAAGAATTCAATAAATCTAAAGCTAAGTCATGTGAATTATTAATTTTACATAGAATTGTGGACAGAAAAAGTTTATGGATGGCGCCCTAACATATACAAATTATTGAATAACAGGTGTTTGTGGCACATATTCAACGCAACAAAAAAATATACCTGATCACAGCTGTAAATACTGCTGTACTAACTGAATAAGGAAAACCCTTTAAAGCTGGTGACATTATTTTATCATCGTACCATTATCTGTACTTAATATCTTCTATGCAAAGAAATGAAAGGATTAGTAAATATTTTGCGCCGTTTTATTGTTATTTATGCTTACGGTTAAACCTCAATCGGCCTCCCCTTTTTGATGGGAAATTTTAAAGCTATTTTCTAAATTTCTATTTTTTTTATGAATTCACATAGAAAGGTCCTACGTTACAATTTCTTAAAACGTTTTGTTCTGTCTGTTGTGTAGTTTAGCCGTATCTTATTGGGCTATTCTATGGATTCTTCTAGGTTTGCAGAGAAAATATGTAAAATAGAACGAATGAATTCCACATGGAAACGGTTTCTTATTTTTATTTTGTCATTTCCAGGTTCATTACAGCTTCACATTTTCAGGTAAACATTTAGATATCACGCTGTAACGAAACATGTCCTTGATAATACAAAAAAACTTTCCATGTGGAATTGCTTTGTTCTCTAGTATTCATTTCCTCTAAAAAATGAAATGGTTCCATAAAGTATCTCCAGATTCAGCTTTCTTTACTTCTTCTTGCCTTAAGACGACAGAAGTTTAAAATAAAACCTGCAATCATCGGGCCCGAGAATGAGTCTAGAAGGTATATCTAGAGTAGAATCTAGACTAAGACTAGAGGCTATTGACGAAGATATTTAACGAAAACTGTTCACCACACATACCATATTAGTATCGTCGTCATTGCCAGCTTCTATTGTAATATCCGATATGGGATGCATTTCTGTATCCGATGACTTCTCATCAGTCTTGAAACGGGTTAATGATCCATTCGGTTTTTCATCCTCGACGAAGGCTGGGTTTTTATTTCCATCCGTCATTTCGTTGTCTGCCACCAGAAGTAAAAAAAGACAGTTGCAGAGATACATGTTGAATTATTATTTCGATTTACAAAAAAATATACTTTATTATCTCTTAATCTGTATTAAATGTAATAACGAACCAGAAGGATGGATGGAAGTTTCGGTTCTGGGAAGTACTACATAATGTTGAAAAATGTTTAGTGAAAGCAGTATAATGAATTGTGAAGCATCATTTCACTGAAATCAAAGCAAAAACCAATTCATAAAAGAGTTGCCATAGCAAAAATTCTTATAGATGAGGATAAAGAAAATAGGCATAAATAATGCTTGGTGAAACTTAATAAACAAAGAAATAAATAATAATAAGTAAAGAAATACATCGCAGAGTACTGTAGGAGGAATAGTTTAATGACGATGAGAAACAAGCCTCCCAGTCTCAGCTTAAAACTTGATAGATTAGGGTAACAATGATCATAAAGGTGCCATAATTAGACGAAACATGCAACAGTTTGCGTTTATCGCAAGGGAAAGAACGAAGGGCCTTTAATTATGTCCTAGTCTGCAAGGAAAAGGGAATGAGGTAATACAGGTACATCTTGAGCTTGAACCAAAACAATACTAAAGTAATGATCTCCTGCCAAATTAAAGAAAAAAATTGTAAATTAAGACTAGAGATGGTAACAATTATCCAATTGGAAAACTCTTGCTGCTTAACAGCAAGGTCACCGTTGACGGAGAAAGAAAGGTGGTGATAAAGAGAGTACCACTAGCGAAGAATGAATTCTCCAAAAAGAAAAACTACTCAATGAAAATAATATTACTCTGGAAATTAAGAAAAGTCCTTAAGGACAATGGGGTAATCCTTACTTCTATACGGGTATGATAAAAGTTAAATATCGCCATCAGAGAAAAGGCTGAAGTTATTAAAATTAAATGAGTAGGCCAACCAATGAACAAATATCAGGACGAACTGGAGAAAATAAATGCTTTAGATTTATGTTTACAAAGGTTATAGTGTAAAGTCATTGTCGATACACGAAACAAAGGTCTTTATATTAAATTTTTATTAAGTTTTAATTAATAATTAATGTTAATATTTTATAATTATTAAAATAATAACACTGAACTGGAAATTCAGTAACATATAGCCTGAGGAAGCAGTTTCCTTAATGAAATGTTCTTTTCATAATTGTTAAGTCTTTGCTGTAGCATGAACGACCGTACCCTCTATTAAAACCGTCGCGGTCCTAGGAGTTCAGTATTAAGAAAAGTTAAATTTTAGCATTACATGCTCGATCATGCAATAAAGCTTGGTTTAAAACGGTGCAAAAATTGTTTGCGTATGGTTATCCGGTGACAAGAAAAAGTTGTTTTATATTTTTGCAACTTCTTTAGTAACAATTTATGGAAAATTAAAGTTAGAAAACACATTGGTAAATGATTAATCCAGGTAATAAATAAATTTTGGTGCTCCATTGTGCTTTCCAGAGGTTTAAAGTAGTGAGTTTTTTTTTCAGAAAGGGAAAAATGAGAACTTTATTTTTTATGCTCCCTAAAACATGTCAAGAAAAGACGTTAAAATTTTTCTTATGCCATACAACGCAGCATAAAACAAGATTGATTTAGTGTCAATTACATTGAGATTAATTGAAACTGTTTATTGTAACAGAAGTTTAAACTCAGATCTGCACAACACAGCGTCGTTTTTGCAGACACAATTGACCGCGATGTTGTCGGCCCCCGGGTCAAGGTCAAGGTCCTTGACGCCTGAGGTATTAGCAACCGTGAATCGAGAGTTCTTCGGTAAACCTAGGTACTGAAAAAGGGATTCCTTACGATAGAATTAGTTCCCTAAATTGTCCAATAATGATAGATATATTTGTTAATGGACATTCAGGGAACAAAGAAGTTCACATGAAATAACAAATGTTACCCTATGTTATTTGCCAATACAAAGGTTTTAAGATAACAGTTCATCATGAATTCGTAGGCGCGTGCGAAATTTCTCGGAATCAAATGCGCAACGACGTTCAAACGTTCTTGAATACCAAATGCAAGACAACCACCTCACGACTCTCTGGTGAAACTATTGTGCAATATCCTTGGTATTGAATAACCCTTCTTCCAAGGGTGTATGTTTGCTTAGTGGCAGCATTCTAATGCTTTGCGGCAGATACCAATAAGTAATCCCACCATGACTGTGCGAGGTCCCTCGAAACTCAATGCTATGTCATCAACAAATGTCAAAGCTACAACTACATAGATGATTAATGTAAACTAAAAATAAAATTAACCTAATATTCATAGTATATCGAAACATAAAATGGCATTATATTTATTATTTACTCTGGCCATAGAGTGCTCTTACACGTTGTGAACACTTATGTAACAAAATTTTAAACAAATATGATGGTATAGCACGAAAATCTGCTATATGTAACTTTTCCAACATAATACCATGAATTATTTTACTCAAATGTTATTGTATATTGATAAATATTGCTGCTGTTCGTTCATTACAGGTAACAGCGTTATTTTACGTTTGTTTCTGCGATATATTTTCAGTAACTAAAGGACTTCCAAAACCATACGGATTGGTAATAAATTGTTTATTCTCATCCAATAATTATAATGGCCTCCTTGCTACAAGTATTTAAATAAGTTTAGAGAAAGCAGATAGTAGACAATAGAATTATATTGACCTTTTTTGGACAATAGAATTATATTGACTTTTACAGATACTGGAAAATTTGCCACTTTCGAGACTTAAGTTAACCCTTTAAGTGTCAGCCCCTATCACCTGGTATATGCGAAAAATACCAGGGTTTTTTCGTATATTTGTTAATTTACACATTCCAACAATATAATATACATTTATATAAATTTATTAATATCAATTTTTTACACTCCAAGCACTTTTAGAGTAAGTAAAATATTCAATTAATATTTTTGCCACCTAAATGACTTGAAAAAAATTATTTATTAAACAAAAAGTCCATGTCCAAGTCCAGATAGATCGGTCCATGGCATTTTTCGCACATACTCCTAGGGACGATATATCGGTCCGCTGGCACTTTAATGAAACCTATATGATAACATATTTCAAACTTCTTTAGGAATGGGTTTCAATAATTTGAAATCTAATTCACCGAAACCTTACTACTTCCTATCCGAAAGAGTCTTTCGACACGGTCAAAAGTAATCGGTTCTAAAAACAAGGTAGTCCTGCTTTTTCATTTCTCTATAATACATTACCTATATTTTTTATGAACTAAGACTAATTGGCTTCATATATGCTAATCAAATATGTAGGAAAATGTTGCCAGTATTTTAGGGTTCAAGCAAACCAAGTTGCCTAAATCCCCAAGTAGCAAACCATACATATAGCAAGTTGATTAAAGACTTCACTCCGCGGAAAACCCAACTGTGTATGTTACTTTTCAAGAAGAAATCAATGTTAATTTACATTTGAGATAAGTCCAGACTGACTGGAGAGTAAATAAGTGAAGAGACCTAATTCATTCCGGAAACCGTGTCCTCCTGCTCCCGGGAAACCGCATTTCCGCAATATACGTCCTGCTTATTGTGGAAGTCGAGATAGGGCGCTCTTGGCGAAATTTTTCCCTACCTTACCGCTCTCAGAAAGAATAATTGAGAATATTCTGTTAAAACTGGTGTAGTAACTGTCTCAAAGCATCCCATCCCTCATTATTACGGTTTAATTACCCTTCTGATGGCGCGAACACCTGTTCATCTTTGTTTTATTTAAAGTTTTTCGTGGGTTAGCTTGGGAAAGAAGTTCAGAAAGGATTTCAAATTAAGATTTATGGAGAAATTCCATCATTTCACGGTTGCAGAGACCGTCAAGGTAAGAAAGTGTAGCTAGATCCACCACCCTCTGAGTCGGAAGGAAGGAAAAATTATCCCCAAGTATTAGATTGTCATACGAAAGGCAAAAGAAATTAAGGAAGTTCAAGACCACTCGATAGAGTTTCACGAAGAAGGAGATTGCTGAAGAAGAAAATACTTAGGGAAGAGATCAATGCAATGGACCAAAACAGAGTCCGATAGAGTTCATTTTTGGCGGCCCTGCTAGGAACTGAAGGAATGAGGAGGATGTACATTAGTTTCAGTAGGTACTTCAAATGTAGTTCCAATAATTTCATAATATTTAATTCAATATTTCTGCTCCGGTTGTCTGTGCAGCTACATCTGAACAGCCTTTATTCATATAGATTTCTCCCGACGGATAAATATCAGACTCTATGTATGTTTTATGTTGTTAGTATGAAATTAAAAAAATATAACATAGCTGCATAATTCTTCCTCTTAATTGATTCTCAAATATAAATCAGTTTGAAACATTCATTTTATTTCTATAATTCACCTCTAGGACCGTATTCATACCCCTTTTAATTTATTATTCATTTTGCAGTGACCGTGGCTGACACCTTATCGTAGGCAAACAAGGTCCATGATCGTGTTCCAATTAAGTATCTTCTTAGTTGCAGGCTTGGTTGTAGGCTCACTTATTTAGCTATTCTTTCCTTTAACATTACGTCCCCCTTTCAAGAGCGGGTTAACCATGTTCTTACCATCTTAACGTCACGCCTGATTCTGCTTCCAATTATTTTTTTATTCATTCACTTTCCTTAATTCTTGAATCTTTGGTTCTATCATTTCTGTAACTTTGGTTGTTTTTCTCTGTCTTGGAATAAAAACATTTCCGACTTTTTTTCTATTTATATTTTGACCTAAGTGCCATCTTTCTAAGTTTTCACAAGTCCTCTCCAAGATTATATTGGGAGTTTTTCATTACAATGACTCTTGACAGTGTCGGCTCGTTAGACAACATTAATGCACTCAGGAGGTCACGACTTCGAGATAAAATCGGTCCAACGCCCACTACAATGCGCTCTAATTAGGTTTATTGGAAGATAAAGGCCCACTATTTAATAACGCTTCGTTGCCCATCGTTTTACATCACTGATTTCCCCTCTTGATTTATCCTCTGCGGAAAAATAACAGAGTCCGTGCAAAATTCTGCCTTTCGCCCACAGCCCTCTGCCAACTTTCCTGCTTGCGCACGAGAGGGGATTCCCCCTCGGGTAACTTTCTCTTCTCCTCAAGACGTTTTACCAGGGTCACTGTGAGTAAGATAGTGGGACAGGAAAAGGAGGACTAGCATTTCCTCAAAGTGTATATGCCATTGGCGCCGCATACTCTTCCTCCTTCCTACGTACATTCCTTCGCAAGTTTTCCCACCTAGTTCTATTACCCCAACATTAGATAGTTCAAGAGATGGCACTTAAAGACTTGTATATGAAGTTGCATTTAATTGTATGAAATGGAATTATTTTCGATAGCTCAATTTAAGAAGGAATTTATGGCGAAGATAACTATTTATGACAACTATTATGTTCCAGGAATATTTCACTCCAAACAAAAAAGCAATTAGTGAAAACGCTCTCATGGAGAATGGGAATCTATAAATCAGAGACATGGACCACTGGGAAAGCAGGCCAGAGAAGAATACAGGCCCTCGAAACATGGTGCTGGAGAAGAATGCTGTGCTGAAGATCAAGTGGATAGATAGAGTTAGGAACGAGGAAGTGTCAATAATTAAATTAGTTGAAATCCATTGTTGAAGTAAATGAATATCGTACTTGCCTCCACCCCTCTCCCTGCCATTGGCCACTGTTTTTTTTTAATCTACTAATTTCGCTCTAGCCCCAACACACCCCCACCTCTGTTCATATGTATATATTTGTCTGTATTATTTGCCAACCCAGAGCCTGACAAGTGATGAAGATTCAGGCGTGATGTTGTGGAATAACGAAAGAATCATTGCGAAATGAAATTGCAACTTTCCACAGAATAAATTTTTTTTGACCCAGGGTTTCGTGTCACTTCACCAAACTCAGATGAGGTTGGTGCAGTGACACCGAAACCCTGGGTAAAAATAAATTTTATTCAGTGGAAAGTTGCAATTTCATTTAGCCATGAACCAGTACCTGACGATGGCGTAATACGGTGAAACACGTCATAGCAAATAATAAATCCTGTGGAAAACTACGATAATCTTTCATTTAAATTATAGATATTCATAACTTCCGCGAAGTGAAGCCTGAGTTAAACTTTAGGAGGAAAAGTACAGAAGAGCGGAATAAGATTAGTCAATTTGGAACACGATAAAAGAAAGAAGAACCCGATGGCTCGGGTACACCCTGAAGTATAATGGATTAATGAAGAATGTTATAGAAGAGAATACCCCAAGGGGAAAGCCTAGCGATATAGGTCAAATTGTACGTAGGAAAGAAGAACTTCTTCGGGGTAAGAGAATTGATACTAGATAGGAAGGACTGGAGGGATTCAGTCAATCAATCTTCGGATTGAAGTACTAATGAATGAATGAAACATTTTTATTGAATATCGCGCATACTTATTCTTTGTAGTATGGTATCTTTTGTTGTAATGCCTTATTAGTATACAGCTTAGAAGAATACTACAGTATGAATAAGCTTAAGCAAAATAAAAGTACTAAATTCGTCTAGTGATGCAAACTAAAATTCTACTTCAGTTTGTACAAGCCCTGTTATTATTTTTTTTTTAAATATTGAATATGTTGCATTACTTTAGACGTTTATGGGAACTTGCAGGTTTGTTTATGAATCGATGGACAATTTAAATTGCATTTTATAAGATATAAACACGCTAAGATCTGGTGGCCTCCTGAAATATTATTTTCACGAAGTATTCTCCACCGGTTTTCAAGGGTTTTCCGCCGGGGTAGGGTTTTTATTCTGGCGACGTTTCGACAATCTACTCGAACAGCATCTTCAGGACTGATGTTCATGGAAACCTCAGATTGGCGGTCCTAATTGGGTGGAAAACCCGAGAAGACTTCGTGAAAATAAACATGCTAGCCTTTCAACTGTCATTTGGAAAAAAGACTGACTCAGGAGTCAATTTGAATCATTACACCAATGTATATCGATTTATCTTTTCTAAAAAGTACGCATATACTTTTAATATCGAAATAATTGGCAATTTCACATTACATAGGTCACATTGACGATTAATTTAGTGGTATTAGGCTCAAATTTGTGAAGCTAATTATGAAGAGAGGCAACAGAACTTTTCAAGTCCACAATTTATTTATTAAAACGACCGGTTTTGCCGAACAATTGACATCTTCAGGCCACCTGAAGATCACTGGGCCGACGAAATCAGACGCTTTAATAAATAAATTGTGGACTTCAAATGTTCTGTTGTTTCTTTTCACGTTGATGATATTCTACCACAATAAATTCTAATTTAATATATAACAGAATAATGTATTTCAACATCAGGAGCTGGTTTAAAAAAATTCTCCTGGCATTATGAGATTTTTGTCAAATACCAATATTATTGACATTTTCCATAACATTTCTTGAAAAAGGTCTTGTATTAGGTAAGCTCTTCTGTGTAACATCTTTCTGAAAACAATCCTTGTAGTCCCACTACATTCAAATTATACCACCCCAACTGGGAACCCAAGGTGTATAATAAAGGCATCGGCTGGGTAGATATTTAATACCAATGTGTATAAATATCTTGCTATTTCCAAATATATTCATCCAAACATAATCACAGAAAAAATTCAATTTCACAACAAGAAGATGATCAGGGTAAATGGCAATACGATATGATATTATTTCAATCTTTGATAGATTAAAAAGTGTAATTAAGTGCAAACTATTATTTATTTATGATTAGTTTAATTATTTGCTACAAGATATGAAAGCTTCCTTTACATGATTTTTATATGATCATTTAATCATATTTGAATGGCTTCAAACTACAATATCCTGTATAATTTGAAAGAAAATACGCATTTTGCTCGCACGCTAATCATTTATTTTAATTCTCCTGATTTTTTAGTAGTTTATTGTGAAGGTAAACGTTTACCTTCGTTGCCATTAGCTTCAACAATTAAGCATCTAGGAAATACAAATTGCAATGTAAATATTAGTAGGCAATTTGGGAATTCAAGCAATAGACTAAAATAACATGGCATAATTGGTTTATGCACTCATAAAAGCATCCTTTAGAGGCATTATATGCTCTGGTTATACCACACAATTGTACGGAGACCTCAACAGCCGCATGGGCCAGTTACTGAATGGAAGACTGGCCGCTTTTAGTAGATAATTATTCCAAATCGTGGCTGCCGGAAATCTTCCATGGTTCCACCATGGGGGGAAAACTTTTCTTATTTCCTTCTTGTCGCGGGCTCTTCCTACTCGTAGGGACTATTCCATTTCAGAGACGAGGTCAGAGGAACCAGGAAAATGTTCAAAGCTAAAGAGCAAGGAAAAGGGTCTCTTGATGTTTTCCATCTTTCTTCTTCATAAATACCGTCTGAGCGGTTTTCGTGTTTTTCAGATGGGTGCTCAGAAGGTGGCCGTTCAATTGCACCTTCGCATATCTTTATGATGAAATAATCGCGGGTCAACAAAACACCCTTCTTATCTGAGGAATTTGAAACTACAGGCTTCCGGTTGCTCACACCACTGAACAAATCTAAAGTGTCAAAATAGTTTTATTTTGAAATTTTTATTCAATCAAAATTAGGTCCATGATATTTCTTTAATGTCGGCAAGTAAACTTGTGTGTTTTTAGTACCATAATGGTAATAAAACCATAACCATCAGGTACTCACCTTTCACAAATGTTCGATGTTCATAATATTTATGGAAGAGGTCGAATCGTAATAAGTTAATTTTTAAAGTTGGGTGACAAAGTTTCAGAAAGGTAAGCTCTTTGTGTAAACTAATTACTCTATTGTACTTTCATGGAAGTGATTATGAAACTGAATAATTTTTCTCCTGTTCAAAAAAAAATATTTAAGCGCGATTTGTAGCTTAAGATAGTAAAAGAAGGATGTCATAAAAAAGTTCTTTCATCTAACGGTTTTCAAAGGAATTTAATGAATGTTTATTTGTAGCCAACAATATAAATAATTAAAACCTGAAGTTTGGATTTCCACAACTTAAGGTGCTAATTATTAAACGTTAGCTCTTCCAACTGTTCTAAAACCTTAAAAGTTAACTAAAAAGTCCTTAATTACCTTTTGAAAAGTATGTTAATTAATTTCTGTATAAAGGATTCCGCGGAAAAACTTAATTGTAAGTCTTCCGGGTAATTCACCCCGTATGTGCATTTTTGGGACACACGATGATCTACCCGTAAGACCTTATAATGTAAAATTATATGTCGTGGAGAAATTGTTTTTAGTGTCAGAAAATAAAGTTGTTTCCAACACAAGAAACCTATTCTCGCTAAATATTTTGGATGATTGCAGGATTTTCATGACATTCCCGACATTCTCCAATAAAAATATTAAATATTTCTCATTGAGTCCTAAATAAATTTCTTTATTTGTGAGATTGAATTGAGAGGGTCAATAGGGTGGGAAAATGGTAGGGAGATGGTAATCAAGTGTCTACGGTTAGGTTGAGTGTCGTTCGGGGGCGGTTGGGGTAGGGCGGGAAAGTGGATTTCGGAAGAAACCTGCAGTTAAGATAGAGGAAGTATTTGTGGGTTTGACGAATTAGTGAAGGAAGCTGGGGATAAACAATCGTTATCTTTTTTCATGTCAAAATTTCCATGAACTAAAGAGCCTCACGTCTGGGTCCTTTTCCAAATAGTGTAAAACCTTTGAAATGAATTTTCTTTATCGGAAATTTGACAAACAATACTTGGCCAAGAGGTAAAAAATATTTCCACTGTCGTCGCAGGAGCGATTCTCTTTTACGCGTTCCCTACACTTCCTGCCTGCCTGTCCCATATAAATCGCCCAGCATTTAAATTCAGTTCTCGTTATGGAATGTTTTGACGCCATCCCATCCCTAAGTCAACTAAAGGTATTTAGAGTCCGCTTACTCAAGAGCAAGAATATGTCCCGAAAAATATGTCATCTGCATGGACAGTGAGTAATGCGATTTGCAATGATCTAAAACAGTCGACCATTTGAGTCCCCCTCTGAATCACATCTCTGAAGAAGTCCAATTAGGTTCGTGAACTATGTTTTTGAGTCTTTTCATTGAACGTAGCTGTGCGGATGTCATGGTCTCTCTTGTTAAGATTTACGCAATTTGGTGTTGGTGGGTATTCCAAGTGTAAGTGCACGCGCATATTTGATGACATGGCCACTCCGACTGAGGTGAAAGGAACAAGGCGATTCTAAGAATAACGTGAAAGTGCCCTTCTCTACCGAGCAAAGGAATTTGCGGCCTATCGACTTTCATGGATGCGCATTCCGCCATTATTTCCGTTTTTTATTAATTTATCCTAGAAAAGAATATATATTTGGATGGCTGTTCTAATCTTTCTACTCGGTCGCCTTGACTGGGCTTATTTCGTGTGTTTTCTATCGCGAGTATTCAAATATCCAGCGTGCAGACGAACAATGTACAACAGTATTACTTAACAGTATTAACTGCTTAGTTAGTTCATTCACCCCTAGCATAGAAAAATGGATAAAGTTAAGATTTTAACCACGAGCTTAACGAGATGGCAAGTGGACTAATTTTTAACTTACGACAATTCTCTTCTGGACATGGCAAGACCCCCGGTTACACAAACAATGATAAATATTTGTTCCCCAATCTATTCCCCATCTCACCCTTCTCGATTTCCAGCGATGCGAATTAACTCTGATCTGCGGTCAAACTAGATTGTAAAAGAAAGCAAGTGTAATAACTGCCATGGATTATATGCCTATAATGACCATTCACACGGATTATTGTCAGTCAAGTTATCGTGGATCGGCTAAGTTAGTCGGTTAAAATTCGTCTCCTTCCGAATAAGAAGCGCTCAGCTCGGTGCAGTGGACGAAAAACGTAAAGAGAGGAGTATTTCGGTAGTACCTTCGGTCACGCTGCAGTTGGTGCAGGTAATTCGGTGCCTCAGTCGTCCAGAGTATGCCCATGCGTCAACCCGCCAGATCTCCGCGGTGATGCCCCACAAACCTTTGCAAGTGCCTAGTTTATCAGGCTCGGTGGATTTCCCGGAACCTAGCAGCGACCCTGT
>WURS02013233.1:0-12273 GCA_011762765.2 Rhinocypha anisoptera | reverse complement strand
GGTTTCAACTGGATGCCCTCCATCCCCAGTCGGTTCTGAGCATCCTCTTTCATTTGCCTCTAGCCTCGGCAATTTCTTACGTCGTCTAGCTTTTCCATTCTTCTTTTTCTTCCCCTTACTAGCTTTCCTTCGATTATTCTTCTTACTATGTGGTTTCGGTGTAATATATGCCCCAACCAGGCTACCTCCCTCTTTTTAATTTCCCTTAAAAGCAGTTTTCTTTCCTCTCCTATTCTCAACAGTACCTACCCATTGCTGACTCTATCAGTCCACTTCACATTAAGCATCCTCCCCCACAACCACAATTCGAAAATTGTTGATTATTAAAACAAATCAAATTAAATATTGGTTCAACAGGACGTTGTTTATATCTACTGGTAGGGCTTACGATTTTTATCGAGTTGACTTACCAGGCCAATTTAAAAACATTCGATCTCGGAAATCAAAGAAAAAAATAAATACTGACGAAACCCCAATTCAGGAACTCATTCAAACTGATTTGCACTTCATAGCCATTGAATAAGATTATTATAACCCCAAGATAATTAACAATTTTCAAACAGTCAACGAATACGTAACATCTCATGGCTATACATAAACATGGCCGGCCATCATGATAATAAATATGCATCGAATGATCGCCCCTATAGTCAAGAATCCAATTTTTCACACGATGTATGGTTGTCGTGATACGCTGTAACTATACAACTGCATTTTTTTTTGCCCCCCTCCCCCGACGCCACCTAATGGTCACGTTGGACACGAATGTCAACGATATGATAGACACACTTGCTTGCACCCACGTACGTGACATCAGTCTCGGGAACAGAAAACGACGAGGCACCGAAAAAGAAACGTAATGAATTAATGTCCTCTCCGCCGCGATTGAATCATGGTTTTTTCCACGATTTATCGGACGGCATTATTTTCTTATCTAGTTCACAGAAGCCAATGTGTGTCCACAACCCAGTAGAGCCCTTATCACATTATGAATTTCCCACGTTTCTCTCGGCGGGCGCATGCAAGCGCACACAAGTTTACCGACTCGAGTCCAAGCAGTAAACAAGGCGGAGTGGGTTTCCGTCACCTCGATAATTAAAAATAACCCCTAAGGCCAACACCACGTCGAGTTAATTCAACAATGCACCCGTCTGAGCCGTAAAAGGAATTGTGTTATCACGCCATAAAGTATCACCGTTTATTTTTCGGCTCCCATCCCCATAGTTAGGTGGCAGGCATGAGCTTTTCTTCGAACGTTTAAAATTACGAAATGACATAGTTGTCGAACGTGTCTCGAGCAAATTAAAC
The DNA here is from genome assembly GCA_011762765.2 of Rhinocypha anisoptera. Taxonomy (NCBI): domain Eukaryota; kingdom Metazoa; phylum Arthropoda; class Insecta; order Odonata; family Chlorocyphidae; genus Rhinocypha; species Rhinocypha anisoptera. Next base: position 10,965 of record WURS02013233.1, on the reverse strand, counting down.
AGGAAGCTCTGCCAATACCCAGGGCAATAGAACCGAGTCGGTTAAGCTACAGGGGGGCCGTAAAAGATATGCCACGCTGAATTAATGTGCTTGCCTAGTCCGTCACTCTCCGTTGAAAACCAACCTTCTACGTTAATACGATTCGCGCAGTTTCACACTTGATAAGGGGATCCATCCACCATGCATTCAATCATTCCATCGCTATAAACTTCGTAGTTTATAGCGAGGGACGGAATGACAAATCTTTATTACGACGCGAGCCATCGAATATAATAAGGCACATACTTTTACCCTGTCTCGTGTAATCACTATCAACCAACTCGGGTAGAATTCCTCCCGCAAGAGCCTTTTTTCCTTCTGAATATTATAAAATAAGTCTCGGATGATGGAATCAATCACATTTAAATGGTTAGTCCTAAAGAGTCGTCGTTAAAATTTGGTGTCTACATACATGATGCAAAAATCATTTATTCGCTTAATAACAGAACAAAAATAATATAGGTATTTTACACTATATTCCATAAATATAATATTAATTGCAAAGATAATAATGTCAGATCATTTATTCAATTTAGTGGTGCTTAATTTCGAGGTGCTTAATTTAGAATAGGCCTTGGAATATTTATACAAATATGAGAAAACCATACACTTCACTGATTGGGTGCACCTTTGTAAACGGCATACCTCATCAGTTGCTTGCGTTTCTCGTTTCTCCAAAGTGGAAATGAACGAGTCTACATTTCGTAATGCTCCATCCACTGAACTCTAGCACCAAAAACCTCGGCGTTGTTCTTTCTACAAATGGCATACAAATGAGATTTTACATTTTTTTTAATTGTGCAGACAAGATAATTAATAGTTAGGTAATTTATTTAGTACACGTAGTCGTCAGAATCTGGTAAAACAGTACCCTTCTCTCTCTACCATAAAACTAGTACCCTAAAAAGCAGAAGGTTTACAAAAATTCCGGAAAAAGTGATTTTTCCAGTCACGGATGATACGAACTCGTACAAGACAGAGCCACAGCATTGCGTTTAATCCATGTTTTGTAGAAAACTATTTACTACGACGGATATAAAGAAGACAGCGATTTTAGACATGGAAATTCCACATTTGTAAAATTTTCAGGAATTTTTCATTTTAACGCTTAAAATTACAGGAATTTATAAACATTAGACTTAACTTTTTAATGGCAATTTGGAATATACGGACGGGAATTCGTGCTGAAACCTGACGAACGTACGTTTTAACGCGGATATATCGAAGTGTCGTGTTCGCTACGTCCTAGTTTGTGGGAAAGCATCTGATTTCCTTGAATGCGGAGTAGGAGTTGCTTTCCGATGGGACTATTCAATGATCACACCACGTAATAACAAATTTTGTGTCTGTATATGTATATATACATGTATGTATATATATTCCACTTGCCGGTTTAGTTCTCTCCTCGTCGCTGACGAAGGCAGGCTCTCCTGCCGAAACGTACGATCCAATACTGTTGAGTGTCCTTTTTGTCTGTGTCTTTCTCTCTATAATCATCTATGGTTATGTATGTGCCAAAAAAAATATATATATACATACTGATATAGATCAGGCAGTTCCCTCAGACCGACCAAGGGGCAAGCAAGCCCCGAAATATCTCTCCATTATGTGAGTCTTTCTTCATTACCTGTTTCTATTTGTGTATGTGAATAAGTGTGTGCGTGTGTGTGTATATATATATATATATACATACATATAAATACAAATATACAAAACAACAATACATATATACAATATAAAAGTCATAGGAAATAAAGAAATGGATAGCAACACAAAGGACGAACACAAAATGTGGTTCGAAAGATGGATGGAAACCACCACACTTACCAATTGTGTGTTCGTCCTTTTATGTGTTCCTATCCGCTTCCTTATTTCCTATTATTTTTATGTCATATTTTCGCCATTTGGCGGTTGTTTCAAAATGGTGAGGAAGATGGAAGCACTTTCAAACAAGAAAAAACAGAAAAAAACTGAGAATCGAACGGCTTAAGGAAAAACCCCCGACCGGCAATTGGGAGATCTGCGGTTCGATTCCCGGATTCTGCTGATATTGTCCTGGTTTGAAACGGCTTCCATCTTCCTCACCATTTTTGTGTTCGTACTTTTTATGTGTTTCTATCCCTTTCCCAATTTTCTCTAATTTATTGCATATATACATGTATGTGTTTACCCTTACTCGCATTACTGCATTGCATCTCATTCTTTCCATTATTGTTTAAGCTATATAATCCAGTAGACTTAATCTGAATTATAATCTATTTTCCGGTGTTGCTCTTATCTGATATTCCAAAACGCGTCGAGCGATTTAGTTTTGGACGATGGTTACAGTTGGGGCGGCATAAAGAGGACGGGAAATCCCACTTCCTTCTCATTGACACGGGCCGATTGAATATTGGCTGTCGATTTCACAACCGTATGCACGAGGAAGAGACTTGCATCTTTGTATCGTACGTAGACACACCTTGGGGCTAATCGAAGCACATCGAAGGCATCAAGATAGATATCATAAAGGTGTCCTTTCCGTGACAACAAAAACGAATTACACATGCACTCACCAAATGACAGAAGGCAAAGGAGTTATGATGGGGGTCGCTCGTTGTCACCATGGTTGCCCACTCCAGAAGAGTCGATTCCGGAAGTTGTCCATCCCGAAGAGAGTAGTTAATCCCGGGAGAATGTATAAAACAACCCAAACGACTGTAGAATTTGTGTATGAATCGATAATGAACAGCTTAAATGTACTACCTCTACCCAGAGAAGTAATTAAGTACACAGAGGCCGTCCTCGGTGGCGGCGGGGTAACGTCTGCCAAACCGAAGGTCGCGGGTTCGATTCCCGACTGGGTGGATTTTTCTATCTCCACCTAGAGCATGGGCGTGTGTGTTTCGTCCTTGTTATTAAAAATGTTAAAGTGCCCACTACAATTACTGCTGTTTTTGGGCGATCGAAAATATATACGTAAATAAAATAAATAAATTATCTTCGTTGATTTAACAGTATTTCCGTTACAGATTCATAGAAATTATCCGTGTGAGTCATTATCTAAAGAAACTTTCAAGATGTTTCCAAATATCTCTAGTAGGTACAATTTAGATTACTCGTGACGGCTTCTTACACTAAAAACCATAAAAGAAAAGAGGGAGTAGGTGGTCAAATTAGCTAAGTGATTCCGGGCATCTACCCAGCAAGTGGAAGAAATATCGTACGATTCCCGGATTCGGCAATTATTTTTTCTGTTTCTTCAATATTTTTGTGAGGAAATCTTTCAAACGTTGGTGCCTTCTTTAGCATGTTCTGCAAAAATAAACGAATTCCCGCGGCTTAACTGTAGTGACAAATTCAGCGCAAAGGGTCTCACTATTTCACATCATCCGGCAAGATTTTTATGTAGACGCCAAGGTATTTCGAACTTTATACGCCATGATAACCCAGCCCACCGTACAGAGTTGAAATACCAATACTATGTTCCTTTTAAGATATGCATTCATACATATCTTTATCTTTCGGCTGTTTTCACCGGTGCTGACGGATGAAAATTCTATTTCCGTAGAAGAGATCGGTACGTGATCCCCCTCTTATCTTCTGGGCATTAATCGGAAATCTCCATAACGCTAATTTAAAAAGACCAATCGTGAATTTCCTTCGCGTAGAATCTCGTAATCGAGGATGATCGAGTTGAAACAATCCGGTTCAAACTGCATTATTCGATGAAAGCCGAGAAAAAGAATCGTCCCCTCTTGTCATTTGAAGGTCTAATACAGCAGAAGTGGGCAAACGAGAGGCAATACGCAGATGGCTTTAATTTTTTTCTTTAACTTGTTTCTTTGGTAGTTTTTCCTGTTATATGCAACAGCGTTTTTCATTCATTCTTGCCATCTTTTCTCCGGTAGGCCTACTTCTATTTTCGCACTGGGCTTATCATCTCTTCTGCCATCTTCGCCACCATTTTTTCCATCCATTCGGGATATGTGCTCGTTCCATATAGCATTATCGCACTCTTGACGCACATTCGTTCGCGTCTGCTACGTTCCATGTCTCTCGCCAATGGTAATCTATCTTTTATCATTTTTCCTAGTATTCATCGAAAAGGCCGTATTCGACTACACGATTGCAATCGTTTACGTTGGTTTCTTTCCATCGCTCGGACTCACGACGATCGTGTAACCTCGCTACAGGATTGCAATCCCCTCGATTGGAAATGGTGTTTTTTTTAACTACGTCAAAAAAAACATACGGTTTTGGCGCGACGGTCAGGGAGGAAAAAAGGAAAAAACTGCACCCGCAAAGAAATTATGAAACCCGATTGGCTCCTGCATCCAATCGTACAATCCCAATCGAAAGGGAATTGGAAGTTTTTTTAATCGTCGGGGACAATCTTGATCCTATTCTTTCCAACAATTGCACTATGCGATTATTTGGAGAGATTCCAATCAGTAAGATTCTTATCGTTCAGTGGAATATGGCCTTGCCACGTTCATTGACTGTCTTTTCATTTTAATCTTCGCCGTGCATGCCTTGGCTTCTGTTGCTTAACACATTGCCTTCCGCATCACGCAATTGTATACTCTATAGTTTTTGATTCTCGGAATAGGTACGTGTTGTAACATAAAAGGCTATTTTACATCTAGCATTTCGATTTTTTTATCACACCGGCATTTTGTTTCTGTACCTTCCCAATTGTCATTTGTGACTCTTACTCAAAGGTAGTCGATTCACATAACTGGTTAAGTTGTTTTATCATTAGAAATCAATTTACATCTTTTCAATTCGGGAGAAGCTGTAATCAATATTGTTTTCCCTCTGGTATTTTACACTGTACGAGGTGCATTCAAGTTATAAGACCTCCGATTTTTTTTCTAACTAACTATTCACCTTAAAAACAATGAAACTTGTGTTACTTCTCGACATAATTTCCCTGCAGCCCTACACATTTTTCGCAACGTCGACGCCATGATTCGCTATGGCCGCGGTGAAGGTTTCTTTAGGAGTCTGTTTTGACCACCGGAAAATCGCTGTGACGCTGTCGGTGTGCGAGGCCGAGATTGTTTTGGTTCGTTGTCACGTGATGTTCTGACTTCTTTAAACTGTCGCACCCATGAACGCACTTTCGACACATCCCTGACTCCATCACCACATGCTTCCTTCTACTGGCGATGAATTTCAATCGGTATCACACTACGAATGATTACCCGCTGGTCATGTAACGAAAACGTCGCCATATGAAGTATCGAAAACAGCTCTCATTCTCGCGGGTGCCGCTAGAGGTTCTGTCTGTCGTACAGTGCTGCCATCTTTGTCATGCATTGACAAGGAGTGCCCGCTCATTTTAAAACAAACCGCATGTTTCCATCTGTTTCCAGTCCGGAAAAAAAAATTGGAGGCCTTACAACTTTAATGCACCCTTCACTTGTGGCAGGATATGTTGGAGTGAATCCCAGTTTTGTTTTAGATATTTGAAGAGTCCACCTTCGAAGCACAAAACCCTCAACTTTACGGCGGGCGGAAGCCAGCCGGTGTTGAAGGGTAATCTATCTATCAAGCTACGTTTTTGATGAGCCTCAGGTTCGATTTGATCCGTTAACTTAGTCGTCCTTCAAATCTGCACCCACTACTTCCCACCACCTATCATTTTATCCAAAACCCTATTTTCTTCTTACCCCGTCCTACCTCAATTACCCAACATTCTACCCTCAATGACCTTATCATGCCGTGAGAACATTTTACGCTACAGTTTGAGAAAATTCACACATCAGGGTAATAAGGCGTCAAGTTCCCTTCCTTGTGAGTTGCACCAATAACATCGGGTACCCAGAAAATCAAAGCTTGGATTCCCGCTGGAAGTGTTTAGAGGCGGCAGCGGGACTTGAACCTGGGCCACTCGCTCAGTAGCTAAGCGCTCTGCTGACTAGGCTACCACGAACTCCTCTTAGCTATAGAATGTACATAAAATACCATTCCAGGTTATAATTTTCTAATTTTAAGTGGAAGTCAAAGAAGAGTTAATGAACAGTTTGTTTCCACTGTGAATCAATCGGAAAATGCGAACATTTCGAGTTACGAGGGAAAACAAAATCACCGATTTTCCATTTTGGCCAATTTACCTCTTTCGACTGGAATCGTGACTTCGGAAAGTCGCGCTATTTTTTAGGAGAACATGAAACAGGGTGCAAGGCAGTACTTTATATATGTGGAGTCACGAAATGGCTTTATTCGAAAGAAAAAGAGGATTCTGGGAGCGGTACACGTACTTACGGGAGATGGCATGAACTACCGTAGACGACCTATAAAGATTTCCAAGAAATGTGAGTCTGCAAAAAAATTCTGAAAAGAAAAACACATTTTTATGGGCGTGTATGCCCTCTCCTCTCTCGAGGAACGAGGAAATGAAACGTGCCTTACTCGTCAAATATCCTCCGGTTCCTAATTACAACCCCTTCCCATTTTATTGTGTTTAGCATTGCCTGAATGCGTTTTAACGTGGCCATGGGAAGGAAGAGATCAAATACAAACACGCATGAATGTTGACTCTATAAATGGCGCTAATGAGCTACGCCAAGAGATGCGAACTCCCTTCGTGAGTCGCTTTCGTCATCCGATATTGAAATGAACGGATTTTCCACGGCTTACCTATCTAGCTACGCACATTGCTTCACACACAAAGCCAAGTGGATGGGGTTCTCGCGAGACGGGAGAGGATGAATGGGAAGTTGCGACTTCGCAGGAAAGGAGCCTGACGCTTTCGAGATAAATAGAAGTAAAAAAAAACAGTCGAGTTAATCAGTCTAACGGCAGAGTAGTATACAGGGATATTTCCAGTCAGGGGAGATACGGAATTATTACCCATTATATGCCATTCAAAACCGAGGCGAGACATGGGAATTGACAGAAAATTGAAAAAAACAAGCGTGTCGAAGAACTTTTGGTGCAAGTGTAGTTCACCATAAAAACCCGAAAGCGTTGAGACTAGCTAATTTAGCAAACGCGGAGTATGTAATATTTTTAGGTTTTACGATAACTAAAGGTATGTCTTGAGGAAAGAACATTCGAGAAATTAGCGGAATAGCAAATAAAAATTGAAAAGAAAGAAGTAGCACTTTTCCACAAAAAAAATATATTTTAGTACAACGCGTTTCGGCTCACTGAACCATCTTCAGGTTCAAGACCGTGTTTCAGGTTCAGTGAACCGAAATGCGTCGTACTAAAATATATATTTTTTTTGTGGAAAAGTTCTACTTCTTTCTTTTCAATGTGTGTTCCTTCCGCCACATCAAGCCTGAACCAATAATTCTTATAAGCAAATAAAAAGTTTGGATTCATAAGTGAAACACACTCAGGTTCAACTTTGTGGAACCAAATCGCATTTACTGTCACAAAACTTTTACAATACGTCAACAGAATTCTATGGACGAATTGCAAAATTTTTGTGACAATAAATAGGATTCATAAGGATGATACTTGGGGAATTAGTCATTGGTCATTTTTTTCATCCAAGTGGCTGCAGGAAACATAGACATCATCAATAGACAAATATATGAAAAGATTTAAACATACAAAAAACTTACAAAAAACATACAATTTAGCTTAAAGTTAACGTTTAGAATTGCTTAAAGTTAACTTAGCTTCAGGCTGCAGTTTTGAACAGAGATAGCGAAATTCTTCAACATTGTATATATCTTGCTGAGTTAAGAAATTCTTGATTTTTATTTTAAAATTTTTTAAACACTATACTTTTTAAGTTGTGAGGCAGGTAATTGTAATATTCAATCCCTTGGTGGTGAGGGCCCTTGCCGCAGAGCGCTGTGTGCCTTTGCCTAACGTGTAAGTTTCCTTTTGTCCTTGTATTGTGGTGGTGTATACTTGAATTCAAGTCAAATAGATTAATATTTTTTTAACTGTATAATTAGCTCATATGATAAGGCTGGTAGTGGTAAGATGCCAAGAATGTAATGATAAGGTTAAAAGGCGCACCTATGAGTATGCTGACAGTTATAGGACTCCCACGAGGCAGGCTTAGTTTTGGAATTAGATCGAGTGCATCCAGAAGCAGTTAAGTTTGGGAAATTTGTTAAGACCAGCGTACCAGTGTAATGACGCTACTGGAGGAATTAGGTTGGGAGCCACTCGTTGATCGTAGGTTGGAATACAGGTAAAATTTAATTTTTAAATTTAATTTGATCACTTCAGTGAAGAAACTCCGAAAAAAAACACTTTGTAATTCCACATAAAATAATTTAATGACGACTCGGGCTTTGACGCGTAGCGTCAGCATCAGATCAGACGCTATGCGTGGAAACCTGGACCGTCATTAAATTATTTTATGTGGATTTACAAAGTGTTTTGTTTTTTGGAGCAGTTCCATAAAGTTACGCCTGAAACCATTTCTTCAGTGAAGAGGTTAAAGACGTAATAGGGGCCGACCGAGTTAGCTAACCCAAAACACAACATCCATGCCCTGGGCGGGTTCGAATCCCAGTGAATTAGAAGGGCAGGTAGCATAATTAATGAAACTACCAAATTCGTTTGATGGGTTTTCTATCATCACCTCTTTCATGCGTGTTAAAACTCCCTATATTTCATAAAATCGATCCTGAATGAATGAATTTTTAAAAGTTTTCGTATGAAATATCGTGTGTTGTCACTAAATATTTATGCACGTGTGTCTGTATGAATGCATGCCTGGAGTGTACTCACCGTCTGCCAGACGAATTTTCGGGGGCTTTAATGGTACCTCGTCGATGCAGGTGACGATAAAAACATTTTCAAACCGACAGCCACCCTCCCAGATCAAAACCAATCATTGGTTTCTATCCTGGATGGACGAGACAGTCCCAAAAGACTCCAATGAGTGAACAACGCATGAGCTGACCCCTGAAAACTATTGTCCAAGGTGGGCGGCGGTGAACAGAGGCGCAAGACCGCCGTTACTCCCGACAACCAGGTCACGAAGGACAGGGGAAAAGAGATCTTTCCTAAACCGCATAATAAGAATGAGGTCGACCGCCCTCAAGGTCCCAGAGCTCGTAGAGTTTTCCTCAAAGATCGTTGGTACTTCCCCGCCCCCCGCCGTCACTTCAAAAGACGCGACGGGGACGTTGCAACACGAATGAGCTTTAAGGAGGACGACGAGAGGGGAAAAAAAACATTGGCTGCGGAAACGCAACAATATGCCTTTCCTCCCGCGGGTCGCCCCGAATTGTCGTCACTACGTACCTACGGGTGTACGGCCTGCAGACGGAACGTCCTTGGACGTCAAACGGAGCAGTCGAGGAAGACTCGGGTCTTACGAAACCAGTGCACTAATTCGAGGAAGACGGATCTAAGAGTCGATTAAAACTGGTAGGATTTCCCAGAAAGAGAGAGAGAGTGTGTCGAGGAAGCGCTTACAAACATCACAACGATGATAATCTGCTGGCTAAGTTTTTTTGTGAACTCCAAATTGTGACTTCCGAGCTCCCGACTTTTTCCCTCCCTCCCCCCCTCCCAGACAATTTCTTAGCAGTGTTCTGAAAACCTATAGTGAACTTAGCACTGCTGTAATTAATAATGCCTCAATAGCATGCAAAAAGAGGAAAGTTAAACATACCTACTCACTTCATCCCATTACCAAGAGCGTGACCATATCGAAAGTAATCAAAGAAATATTTTAAAATACTTAAGTAATGATAATTATAAAGGATTTGTCCATCCCACAGGAGTTTCATTTTTTGAGACCCGGGTCTCGACGTCTTAGCGTCATCGTCAGGCACATAAAAAATGTAACTCCCGTGGAATTGGGAAACAGTTTAAATTTTCATTTATCATGAGTGAATTCCATAAAGTTAGGCCTGAAACGATAGAATTAATATCGAATGATATTGAAGATTGTGGATTCACCAAGAAGAATTTACCATGTCACATTCACGGGGAACAATTAACCAGGAATTTTGATTTTTGCCTCGATCAGAAATGTTTGAAGATTTGACTTGTTATTATCGCCTTTGATCGTGACCACGACTGTTGAATCTACCGGTTAAGATAGGTTTTTGAGCATCAGCCTATGCTTCGCCTTAACATAATTCAATCTTCAATTCTGCATACTGCCTATCATTCGATCTAAAATGCCTATTCTTTCCCCGCATTACCACTTTCCGTTTTCTGTCCTATCAGTTATTGTAAGTTTACTCTCACAATTTTCGCTTTCGATTGGACTTTCTGGACGATTTCTTCACTATCCATTCGCAGACATTAGTGAGTGAATCGCGATCAAATAAAGGAGACACAACCAGAAGGGAAGGTGCTTAGACACCTTTTTTGATGATCGTCCTACGTTAGCAGTCCCGAAGATTGTGTTATCTATTGCCACTCTCCATAGTATCCTGCCAAAACTCCCAGCATATTCATGCCTTCGCAGTTCTTGCAGCAATTAGCAAATCCTTATCAAATATTAATAAAATTCACTGAGGAGGCCGTCACTTGGTGGAATTCCATAATGACACAAAATTGGTAAGTTTTTTCTTCGTTTTATTTACACAGAATATTATGAACACGTAGAATATAATCAGGATGTTTTTGCCTGTTTTGTAGACTTTTAAAAATCATTCGATAAAGTAGAGTGACATAAACTAATGGAAGTGTTGCAAAAAAACGGAATGGAATGGAAGAATAGGCATCTCATCCGAAACCTTTATATGGCCCAGACCGCGGAAGTAAGGGTGGCAGACGGGGAGTACGGATGGGTTCAGTTAGGTAGGGGAGTAAGGCAGGGGTGTCCGCTGTCCCCTATTCTTTTTAATCTGTACTCGGAGGAAATGGTTAGAAATGGGAGACGGTTGAGACAGGAGTAAAAGTTGGTGCGGGACTCGTTAAATCCGTCAGATTCGCCGACGACCAAGCCCTAGTTAGTGATTCAGCCAAGGGACTGCAGACCTTGTTGAATGCCTTACAGGA